>JAJKFI010034299.1:0-41700 GCA_029204185.1 Lerista edwardsae | reverse complement strand
TCTTCTTCTTCTTCTTCTTCTTCTTCTTCTTCTTCTTCTTCTTCTTCATTCTCAGTTTATTGTACCAATTTCGGCTATCTACATCCTTAACATTATTACTGTACTAGCTTTTTGTTACCCGGCGTTGCCCGGGTAACAAAATGATCTTCCAGAGTTTGAGTTTTGCACCCCTTCTTGCCCCCCATGCTGACGGGGGCCGAACCCAGACTCCAACCATGTCAGGAGCGTCGCCGCTCACCTCGTTGACCCTGGAAACTACAGTTCCAACGTCGATTTTGGCCTTTTTTGACCGCTTTCACGTGGGGCCCGCTGTGCGCCCCATTCCCGGGGGCACTGGGGGGGCCTGACCCCTGCAGTGTTTGTCACCAGGCCGCAAGGCACGTGCATGCCAAGTCTGGTGCCAATCGCTCCAGGCGTTCCAGCATGGCATGGCAGACATCTTGTTTCGCACCCCTTCCCACCCCCATGTTGAGCGGGGGGTGAACCCGAACTCCCACAGCGTTGGGAGCATCGCCACTCGCCTCAGCGACCCCGGAAACTATGTATCCGACGCTGATTTCGTCCGTTTTTGACCGTTCTCACATGGGGGCCCCCATGCACTCCCACCCCCGGGGGCGCTAGAGGGGGCCAGACCCCCGCAGTGTTTGTCACTAGGCCACAAGGCACACGTGTGCCGAGTCTGGCTCCAATCGCTCCAGGCATCGCAGTGGGGCATGGCGGACGTCTTGTTTCGCACCCCTTCTTGCCCCCTATGCTGAGGGGGGGCCAAACCCGGACTCCAACCATGTTGGGAGCGTCACCGCTCATCTCGGCGACCCGGAAACTACGGACTCGATGCTGATTTTGGCCGTTTTCGGCCATCTTCATCTGGGGCCCCCTGCACACCCCCACCCCCGGGGGCGCTGGGGGGGCCTGACCCCCACAGTGTTTGTCGTCAGGCCGCAAGGCACACACGTGCCAAGTCTGGCACCAATTGCTCCAGGTGTCACAGCGAGGCATGGCAGACTCTTGTTTCTCACCCCTTCCCACACCCCACGTTGAGGGGGGGCCGAACCCGAACTCCCACGGCGTTGGGAGTGTTGCCGCTTACGACACCGTAAACTACAGATCCAACGCCGATTTCATCTGTTTTCGACCGTTCTCATGTGGGGCGCTAGGGGGGCCTGACCCCCGCAGTGTTTGTCACCAGGCTGCAAGGATTTGCCGGGTTTGGTGCGCATCACTCCAGGCGTTCCAGCAGGGCATGGCGGGCATTTTGTCTCGCACCCCTTCTGGCCCCCCACGCCAAGGGGGGGGGGGCGAACCTGGACTCCAACGGCGTCAGGAGTGTGGCCGCCCATCCCAGTGACCCCGGAAACTATGGATTCAACACCGATTTTGGCAGTTTTCGACCGTTTTCACATGGGGCCCCCTGCGCACCCCCTGCACCTGACCCCCGTAGTGTTTGTCGCCAGGCCGCAAGTTTCGTGCCGATCGCTCCAGGCATTGAGGAGCCTATGCGAAACATACGTTCTTCTTTATATATATAGAAGATATCTTCCTCCCTGAACACTTCCGAAAAAGACTCTGCATCTCAATTTTAAACCCAGTTGTTGTTTCCTAGCATTTATCTCCCACTCTCTGCAAAATTCTTCAATAGCCTCTGTCTTCATCTCCAAGAAGCCCTGCATTCTAGTCATAAAGCCTGACTGGTCCAAGTTTATCATCAGGGCTCTATATGTCTCGCATGTAATTTTTATTTGTTCCTCCATTAAGACTACTTCCCTTCCTGGAGGTAGCCGGCCTGCAGTTTGCCTACGAGTAGTCTGTATTTTTCTCTCTAAGGAGCTCTGTATTCTAGTCATAGATCCTGACTGATCCAGTTCCAGCTTCAAAGAATTTATCTCTATTTGGTCCATTGTCTTGTCTGCCTCTCCAGTTCCAGTTCCATTCATAGATTTATCAAGATAGCTAACTTCTTCTGATAGACTCTCCAGGTCCTGCAAGACTTTCTCTCTGATATTCTTAATAATCACCACTTCCTGCCATACCTTTATGGCAGGTAATTTAAGTCATAAATTACTTTATGAGAGTAATTTAAGTAATAAAATCTGTACAGTCTGGCTAATATTATCCTGTTTTAAAAGTTCCCTCATTCCCACTTGTCTCTCTTGTCTTGACATCTTTTAGCCTCAAGGTGTAGGAAGCTACATAAACATATGTCTATGCATAAAATATTTTTTCCCTTGCTTCTCTATCCCACACACAGATACCCAACAAGAGAGTTATGCAATGACCATCAATAGTTATAGACAACAACCACTTCAGCCAAACATCTGTGCTTATATATTCTGTTTTACAAATATATATCTCATTAAATGTCTAGACACAACACAGCTTTTTATCTATAAACAGTTCAGTCAGTAAAAGTGAAAGTAATTCAGTCTTTGTTCTTCTGTCCACCCAACTCTTTAATGCGCCATGTTCTCCTTCAAACGTCACACTTATAGACCAATCTCTCCCTCTCACATTTCTCCATTGAAGCAGGGCATTTCTCAAACCAGCTCAGTTATAAATCTACCAGAATTGTCTTCCATTCCCATTGCTATCCCTAAATCCAAGCAGGCAAACAAACCAACTCACCCAAATAGGTCCAATATAGTCTTTTATTTCTCCATTGCAACTCCAGTCTTAAATCTTTGTTCTTTGTTCTTTAATCTTCAACTATTTCAGATAATAGAGTCCCAGAATGTTTTACAGAGAGTTAATTGACGTTAAAATATAGTCCCAAGTGTATTTTCAAATCCTTCGAAAATCTCTGTTGTTACTCTGAGCGTTGAGGGAGGGATCTTCCTCTCTTCTCCGTCTCGCCTTGTCACTTTCAAACTAGACAGTCTGATATCTTTATTCTTCTTCGGTTTCAGATAGTAGAATCACATACGTCTTACCTCAGTTTCGTTTTGTTGTTTTGTAGGTCTTAGGTTGCAGTTCTTGAATTTAAGTTGCAATTTCTTCAAAACTTATTTCCAAAACTTCTGTAGCTGCTCTTGCGTGGGGAAGCAGGAGGAAAGAACTGTTCTGGAGATCACCTAATGGTGTCCGAAGAAAGCACTCCTTCTCAAAACAGCAGCCTTGAGCCTTTCAAAACAACAGTTTATGCTACCTTTCAGGTTCAAGGGGCGCTTAAGCTCTAGCTTAAGCTCTACTCCTAGGTTCTAGAGTGGAGTACTACTCAAGAGTAGATCCCCCCAAAAAAGAAGGCTTCGTGTCAGATCTCTCTGGCAAGAGAGAGAATCGTGGCACCCCGTTCTAAACTTGGCCCCGCCCCTCTTATATACTGCTTTTCAACAAAAAAATTCATAAAGCAGTTTATAGGCAAAAAATAATTATAACATTAAATGTTTCCCAAAAAGGCTCACAATTAAAAAAAATGCAGAATACCAACAACAACAGCCACTAGAAAAGACACTGCGCAGGGGTGAATAGGGACAATTACTCTCCCCCTGCTAAATATAAGAGGACCACCACCTGAAAAAGTGCCTCTTTATATAAGGTAGTTTAGTTTTAGTTTAGGAGCCTTTGTTGGCATAATAATACATAATATGCGCAACATCAAACAAAGAACTTAAAGCATGGGAATTTCTTGACGATAAGGGCAGTTTGACAGTGGAATAGTCTGCCAAGGAAGGTGGTGGATTCTCCCTCACTAGAGACCTTCAAGCAGAGGCTTGACAGGCACCTGCTAGAGATACTCAAGGAGGATTTCCTGCTACAGGCAGGGGGTTGGACTAGATGACCTTGTAGGTCCCTTCCAACTCTATGATTCTATTACCACTAGCTCCCCCAAAAATCCATAGGCAGAGAGATGCCTCTTTATATAACATGATGCGAGTATTCATAATTACCAACTTTTTCACCATTTTGACCACTAGCGTCAAAATCAGCTTGTTGCCTCCCTAATGCTTGCTGCCTGGTGCAATTGCACCCTCTTAGCTATGCCACTGCTAGAGAGTCTACCCAGGGCCATATTATCCATTAGACTGAGTAGGCTGAAGCCTAGGGGCCCCACAGGGCTGAAGGCAGTGGTGTCATCTAAATGATTTAAGAACAGGTACTCACTTTTGATTGACACGTGTTGGGACACGCCCACCGGAAGTGACGTCATAAGCCGGAAGTAATGTCGTGGCAGGAAGTGACATGAAAAAAGCCCTTTTTGAGGCCTCAGACATTTTAAACTGACCCAACAGTTGCAACAGTATTCCACAGCACCCCCAGAACATGTTAAGGAGGCCTGGC
Organism: Lerista edwardsae; assembly: GCA_029204185.1. Taxonomy (NCBI): domain Eukaryota; kingdom Metazoa; phylum Chordata; class Lepidosauria; order Squamata; family Scincidae; genus Lerista; species Lerista edwardsae. Next base: position 37,425 of record JAJKFI010034299.1, on the reverse strand, counting down.
ATCATGTTAAAGTGACCCAACAGTTCCAAAACCCCAGAGCAGCTCATTTTTCAGTGGCAAGGCACAGCAAGGCTCCACTCGCTGCCTGCCTGCCTGCCTGGCTCTGAGAACGTGCAGGCAACTCTGAGAACGTTGGCGGAGTCAACGAGTGGGCGGGCAAATGGGCGGGGCCAGCCGTAATCAGTGATGTCATGCACCCACTACGCACCACTACGCGAGTACCGGTTTCTAGAAGTTGAGCTGGCCTAAATCATTATTTGTTTGGCATTTGGACAAGTGCCAATCAAAAGTGAGTACCGGTTTCTAAATCATTTGGATGACACCACTGGCCGTAATCCTAGGAACCGGTACTTGCGTACCCCCGCGTACCCCCTGCATGACATCACTGGCTGAAGGCCCATCAAGTTGGCATTTCTGGGCATCAGCCTAACGCATGGTTCTCCAGATTTGGCCCCCGGGGACTCCCAACCAGCAGCCAGCCCTCCAGTTGACAAGAGACTACAGCAAGCCCAACTCTGCAAAGGCAAGGCTTGCAGAGCTCTCCAAGAACCACTTGGGGCAAGCTGGGCTGCAAGTGCTCTCTGCATCGCTGGGAAGCTTCCATGCAAGCCCCGCTCCTTTTGTGAGATTTCCCCCCCTCCTTTTGGGAACAACTTAGAATTGCCTGGCTTTTCCATTTTTTGCCCCTTAGATTTCTGTATGTGTTTCGGCTGTTTTCGGAGTGGGGGATGGGTGTGGGAAGCTGACAATTGTATTGCTTTCCTGAAGAGTTTTGGAGGGGGCTCAAAATATCTGAAAGACTAGGGGTCCAGCCATGGGTTAATATGGCCCTGAGTCTACCCTGAGATTTTCCAAACCACCACTCTTTCCTTCAGACCCTTGGGTGAAACTCAGAGCACAAGGGCCATTTCGATTATTCTCAGTGTCAGGGAGGATGGCACACGTCTCTGTGCTGGCCTCTCTGACTCCGAGAATGGTCCAAACATACGTTGTGTGCCAGCCAAACTTTGCTGGCCTAACTGTGCCAGCCTAACTCCAGGTTAGGATTGCGCCCCCCTTCTCCTCTGCCTCCGCCTGATTGATTTGTCTGATTGGTGGACAAAGATTGAATTGCAAGTCTGCAGGAAATGATCTTCAAACAATGAGTGACATCACTCACTCTGAATCACTTTTATGCCTCTTTTTCTAGTACAAAATGATTACTGGAAATGGCCTGATCTGGAGGGGGGGGGAACCCAACAAATCCTGAAGGCTTGTCAAAAGACATTCTCTGCTTCCAGCCTCTTTATTCATGCCATTCTCATTTAAGTGAAAGGCAATTGAAGGAAAGTTATTGACATAGGAGAGAGGCTGGGAATGAATCCAGAAGATAATTTGCTTTCCTATGGATGCAGAAGCCATACTCCAGTAGGAGCCACAGAGATTGCGGCAGCCTTTTCCTTTCCAAGCTGGAAAGGGCCCCAAGAGGCCTGGTGATACACTAAAGAGAGTCTGTGGAGAAGCTGCTCTTGATAGATTTTTAAAGGAGTTTTTGATTAGGATCAGATGCTTCCCTTTCTTTAGCATGATGCCATACGTCCCCAAGGTGATGTCATTATATTGCTGTGATGACACCAAGGGTTAACTAGGGATTTCATGGGAATATGACTAGGGATTTAATTAGGGAATATGGTTACTTTGACATCCTTGAAGCAGGAAGAGTAAAGATCAAAGTTGGTATAAGAACAAAGCCAAGCTGGGAAGGCTCCAATACTCACACTTTGAAAAGGGAACTAACTGGCAAAAGGGCCTTGGAAATGCAGATAACAGCAAGGCTTACAGCTGTGAAATGACTTAGATTAAAGAGAACTGCTGGCTGTAAATGTCCTTGGACAGGAGATAGTAGGGAGATGCAAAATTACCAACACCTGGGCCAGCACTGGTAGTACATGACATCAAATGTAGTTCATACTGGTTGGTTCATACTGACTAGTAACCTGGTACTAAGGTAATTGGCCAAACATCCCACGTGGGGTCCCAGGGAGAGTCCTATAGCTAGGGAAGACTTTCCTTTGTGCTTTATCTACTCCATCACAGACCTCGGCAGTCTGCACTAGCTGTTGGTGACCTGGCGAATGCTGCGAGAGCCTATGCCCAACTTCCTCAAGGGTTGGTGAGATGCTAAGACTAGGGTAGAAGTATAATAGGCTTATTTGTTTTGCCTTGTCTGTGTGCTGAAACCTGGAGGGGCCCCTTGAACAGCTCCACTGCCTTTGCAGTGAGCGTGGCCTTTTCTCCTAACACTGTATGCCTTATTCTAAATAACATCCTTCTACTTAAGATTGGTCTCTGTGCTTTCTCTGTAAGGTATTGTGCTTGGGGCTAACCGAACTCAAACCCAGACTGAAGTTTGCGGCAAAGGGGCAGTTTGAGACTGTATTGGAAAAGGCAGGAGATACTCTGAGGAGATAGGGAATGGTATCAGCAATGGCCCCTTGTTCAAATAAACCAGGGATTACAGGGTTAACCCCCAAGGTATTTGCAAGCCTGGGGAGCACAGCTGAAGGCTGATAAGGGCTCTGGCTCTGAAGGAAGGTTAGCACAGGTGCAGATGGGTGTGGCTGATGAATTAAAGCCTGCCCACTGATTGGCTGGACTCAGTATAAAGCTGGAGGCAGAAGCTGGAGAAAAGGTTCCTGGGAAGGTGGTGGATGAGGACCTGGGTAGGTGCTGGACTAATGGAGCACTGGCTGGCCTGAAGGACGGATTGAGGAACTGGCTGAAGGACTAGATAAGGTAAGGTTGTTTTTGGGAGACTATTGTTGGGAGTTGTTGTATGTCTGCCACGCCCCTGGAGCCACCAAGTGGAGGAGGCAGTTATAGCTTGGGCAAGCTGACGGCCTATTGTTTGACGGTGGGGTTTGTTGGTGCTAGACTTAGGGTAGTTCGGAGCTAAGCCAGTGATGAGGGCAGTCTGGAGGAGGCTGGCCAGCCTGTGATCCCAAACAAAGCTGCTGGAAGAGAGGAGGCCCAATGGGTGAATGAACCCCCTCCCTCTTGCCTATCTCTGAGGCCACTCTGTGGGTAAACTAGTTAGCCTAGTGTGGGCACTAGGCCAGTAGTGCTATCCAGCCGGTACGCTGGGCGGGACTTACATTTGATCAGCAGTCCGCCCGTTGCATCACGCCGTGTTCCGCCGCTTTCCTGCACGCCCCGGCGGGAAAGTACATGCTTAGGTTGTTGTGCTTATGTTTGTGGAATAATAATTTAAAAAGACTAGCTCAGTGATGGCGAACCTTTTGGGTTTGCCGTGTCAAAAATGCCTAACTGCTGACGTTTCACTCCCCACCCCCAACAAAAAATTATTTACATATTCCTTTGTTAAAAAAAATACAGTCCAATCATTTGTGGGGCTATTATATGCATTATATAAAGAAACACTAAGGGTGCAATCCTAACCTGGAGTTAGACCAGCACAGTTAGGCTAGCAAAGTTTGGCTGACACAAGGGCCACCGTAAAGCATGTTTGGACTACTCTCAGAGTCAGGGAGGATGACGTATGTCTGTGTGGTGGCCTCTCTGACCCCAAGAGTGGTCTAAACATACTTTATGGTGGCCCTTCGCCAGCCAAACTTTGCTGGTCTAACTGCGCCGGCCTAACTCCAGGTTAGGATTGCACTCTAAATCATTACAAATCATTAAAGAAATCAAATCATTACAAATACAAACTCAGTTGTTGTTGGGTGTTGGCAAATGCTGGTGTGTCACCCAGAACATTGTGGCATGTCACCTTTGATGGGCATGTTGTAGGTTTGCCATCACTGGACTAGCTTTTGTAAAGCTACCTTGGGTGGTAGCTTGTGGATGACGTTTCCTTGCGAAAGTTGACTTGATGGGCAGCCCAATCCTGAGCTTCCTGGCTCCTATGGGAGCAGCAGTGCCAAAATGGCTACCGCTGCTTCCCTCAAGAGCCATGGGAGCCATTAGGGTCTCCTCAGAGGAAGAGGACGTTCATCCCCTTCCCCCGAGTAAAGCCCTGGCCCCCTGCAATGGGGCTTCTCCATTCTCCGATAGCTATTTTGCAGCCTGAACCTGTGTGAGGCTGCCCAGTTGGACAGAGAAATAAGGTCCCACCCCCACACAGGCCTGCCCTTCCCTCCGCCCAGTTCCGCCCCCTTTTGCTCCCTCGTCCTGATGAACCTTACCACTGGCCAGCACTGCTGTCCCCAGCGCAGACGGTACCTACTGTCTGGGGAATGTTAATGAGCTTTACGGCATGCTTATGACACTCAAAGCTGGCAGTACGGAACCCTTAGGATTGGGCTCTGGGTGGTTGTTTACCAGTCTCTATACTAGTTACAGTGTTTTGCCTTAAATGGCTATGCTTGTAGCCGCCAACAGCATGTTCACACCAATACATACACACACCAGTCTAGGGTGTTACACTAGAGCACTAGTTCAATGAATGGTTTTTTTTTTTCCCACTTATGAACCCCTTGGCAGCCCATCTTCATAAATTGTAGCCCTCATATTAGCAAAATGTATGTAATTGAAGGCACAATCCTAACCTGGAGTGAGGCTGGCACCGTTAGGCCAGCAAAGTTTGACTGGCACAAGGGACACCATAAAGTATGCTTGGACCACTCTCTGAGGGCGCAATCCTAACCAACTTTCCAGCACCGGGGTGAAGGGCAATGGAGCTCCAAGGCAAGGGAACAAACATTCCCTTACCTTGAGGAGGCTTCTGTGACTACTGCTCCACTGCAGAATGCAGAGCATGCCCCATTGGCACAGCTATGCCAGTGCTGAAAAGTTGGTTAGGATTGCGCCCTGAGACAGAGACACCAGCACACAGATATGCGCCATCCTCTCTGACTCCAAGAAAGCTGACTCATCCTAACACCTTACTGGTTCCCTGTTGTGTCACAATAACACTTCACTGGTTCTGGAAAAAAAATCAGTTTCACTGGTTCATTTTTGAGTTAAGGAAATCCACTTTTTTGTTACACAAGGCAACTGTGTTTTCCTTTTCTGGTTAATTGGCCATGATATTTGCTAGAATACAGACGTTTTGGCATGGCTTGCTTCATTAAATTTTGCATGAAATTTGTTTCCAAGGATATATAACATGATGGTATTATAAATTCACATTTTCCAAAAGGTTTCCAAAATTTTGGCCACCCACCCACCATGAGGGTGTCATCCAGTGGGATCTGACCCCCCCCCATCCCTGCAAGAGATCTAGGGTACAATCCTAACCAACTTTCCAGCACTGACATAGCTGTGCCAATGGGGCATGTGCTGCATCAAGCATTGAGGGAGGGAGTCACAGACGCCTCTTCAAGATAAGGGAATGTTTGTTCCCTTACCTCAGAGCGACATTGCCCATACCCTGGTGCTGGAATGTTGGCTAGGATTGCGCCCCTAGTGAGGCCATTTCTACGACAGAGATGCTTCCCTGTGTGGTCTGAACTTGGTTTCTTATCTGTTTCTTAATTAATGCCCTAAGAGCAGAGGATGTCGAAAGGATTTTTTTTTGCTTCTATTTTCCATAAATTAGATTAATCATACAGCACATTAAGGGACGTGGTGGTGCAGCGAGTTAATCCGCTGTTGCTGGGCTTTCCGACCGCAAGGTTGGGAGTTCAAGACTGCATGACGGAGTGAGCTCCCGTTGCTTGTCCCGGCTCCTGCCAACCTAGCAGTTCCAAAGTGCCTAAATGCAAGTAGATAAATAGGGACCACTTCGGTGGGAAGGTAACAGCATTCTGTGCACTACGGCGTAGAGTCATGCCAGCCACATGACCACGGAAACTTGTCCTCGGACAAAACGCTGGCTCTACAGGCTTTGAAACAGAGATGAGCACCGCCCCCTACAGTCGGTCATGACTAGACCATTAAAGGCAATCTAAAAACATTGCAGCGTTGTTAAACGCTGGGGGCCTGCAAGCTTTCCATTTTATACTGTGGCGTATGTTAAAACTTGGCCTTTTCTTCCCCTGATTAAATGCCAAAGGAGCTGGGGTTTTTTTTCTGTCTCCTATGCCAAGGTATCATGTAGGGAATAAAAATGTTAATAATCCGGAGGATGCTACAGCTAGAATGGAATGAAAACGATTGGAACTCATGTTGCTTGTGTTGGAGATGAAGTTGAGCTGATTAACCAAAGCCCTTCACAGCATTAAGGAGCTAATCAATTGATGTTAGCAAGGTTTGGATTTTCTGTGAAAATTGTGCGTAGCACTGGAGGCAGCTCATAAATGTCGAGAAGACGCTAATGCCATTATCTTTGACTAGAACATACACTATAATCCATTTATCCTGGCTCTGCCTAATCTGGGAACTACTTAGGCCATCTGAAACCAGGAAACTGTTTCCCTTCGTGTTGCTTTTCGAGTGTGAGCTCCTGATTAGGGTTTAATGAGATATTGTGCGAGTGAGTGCAAAGGGCGCCAACATCACATCTTGTTAAACCCAAATGATAAACTAATTGCTTCAGTTTCTATGTGGCTGATTCTATGATTGGGCAAAGCCCCGCCTTGCTTTGCACTTCGTGAGTCTTGTAGATCGGTTGCCTGTTAGGAGCTGAGCAGCCAGTGGCTGAAAAGGGCTTGCGAAGCCAATGATCTCATTGAAGGTGTAATCCTAACCTGGAGTTAGTCCAGCAAAAGTCCCTTGTGCCATCCTAGGAGGGTTGACTCCTGTTAACTGGGCAAGAGGCACTTTTTCAAGTGGTGTTCCTCTTATATTTAGCAGGGGGAGAATAATTGTCCCTCTTCACCCCAGCACAGGGTCTTTTCTAGTGGCTGTTGCTGGTGGTGCATTTTTTAGATTGTGAACCCTTTTGGGAGTCATTTAACTTTATTATGATGATTGCCTGTAAATCGCTTTGTGAACTTCGTGTTGAAAAGCGGTATATAAATAATGTGCGATTGATCCTAGAAGTGTTGCAAATGTGCCATTAATGTGACTCAGGGAGGCTGCTACATGAACATGCCTTACAGTGCATTTGTGACAGTCCTGGCCTGCACAAGGGATCAGTGCCAGCCTAAGTTAGGATTGCACCCCTGGGCTGGCTCTGCTGCCCTTGCAGAGGCATAAAGCACTGCTTTGACGCCTGGGACAGTGACCTAATGATATCATGTGATATTGTGATGTCACATTCCTAGGGTGCACTGTACAACAAAATAGAATCAAAATCACCAGTCTAAATAAAGTTCCAGTCTTGTCCAATCAGAGCCATGCACGCACACCAACAGGGCATGTGCTGCATCCTGCAGTGGAGGGGTAGTCACAGGGGCCTCCTCAAGGTAAAGGAAGGCTTGTTCCCTTACCTTGGGGTTGCATTGCAGCGTATTGGCAATGGATAGTTGGACAACATTGGGCCCCCAGTCTATAAAACAACCCCCAAATAATGAATGCCGCCACATTTCAAGTCAACTGGGAGTCCCAAAGGATTAAGACGGAATGGGTTAGTGGCAATTATTCATTTCCACTTGGATTTCTAAATGGATTTTTTTGTGGTAAAGATTTATTTTATTTTATTTATAGGATTTTTATACTGTCTTTTTTCTAAAAATCCAAAGCGGTGCACATAAAGCATTAAAACATTAAAATAACATATTGAATTTTTTTTTAAAAAGCAACATTAAAACAATTTAAACAATTTTTAAAAATAAAAATAGATCTTGTTTTGCTTTTAAAAATTTGTTGAACCCTCTGTTAGAAGCAATGAACTTATCTCATTTGTACGTTAATTCCTAATATGAATGATATCTAGTGCTTATCAGTTGTTTGTTGAAGTACCATGTAAATCTAAAGCAGAGCCTTAAAGCAGGAAACTAAGAGCTTCCCAGTACTAATTTTGCAGTCCGTGGCTTGGAACAATCAGATATGAGTTAAAGGAGGCTGTGTTTGAACTGAATAATCTTTGCTTTGTAGTTCGGCCGAACACTGGAGTAAAGAGGATGACAGCTGCATATGAAGTTGTCTGAATCACTGATACAAGGATGCAAATGAGCTCCATGGCTTTGCATAAAATCTGCAGACCCAAGCTATTTCCACACAATGCCTCTTGACATCTCAGCACATAGACTGAGAGCCTGTGTTGCGTTCTCATTTTCATCTCGCATCAGATGGACGTTGAAGGACATTGGGAACATCTTGCATAATTAGACACAATTGCCCCAGAAAGATGAAGGGTTGGAAATATTTATTGCTGTAGATGAGGGTTGCCAGCTGACCGGCAAAAAGCAGCAGTAGCAGCAACAGCCTTGGCCTGCTCTTGTGCCTCGAACACCAACTACTTGCAGAAATTGGCAGGCAGAGATAATGATGGCATGCAAGTTTGCGCCACTGGCCAATGTGCTCTGGTCAAGCTGCTGTTAGAGACACAGGAGCAGGAGCTGGCTTAAATTTTGGCAATGCCATCATGGGTGCATGCACACATCAAAAGGATGCTGCCATTGCATTCTATTCAATGCATATTGCTATCTTGAAGGCATGCACTTTTTAACACACTTTTTTAAAAACAGGGTTTCAACCAACCAACCAACCAACCAACCAACCAACCAACCAACCAACCAACCAACCAACAGGTACTTATATACCGCTTTTCAACACAAAGTTTACAAAGCGGTTTACAGGCAAAATAGTAATAATATAGTTAAATGGTTCCCTGTCCCAAAGGGGCTCACAATCTAAAAAAAAGTCAGAATACCACCAGCAACAGCCACTAGAAAAGATGCTGCTGGGGTGAAGAGGGACAATTACTCTCTCCATGCTAAATATAAGAGGAACATCACTTGAAAGAGTGCCTCTTGCCCAGTTAGCAGAAGTCATTTTAAAAAATGAATTGTAAAATAAAGTATTTTCTTGACATTTGGGGTGGAAGAATGTTAATACAAGTAGGTGATCCCTTATCTGGACATCTGAAATCCAGATTATTCCAAAATCCCGACATATTTGTCCAAAACTAAAAAACACACACCTCTCTGTCGTGTGATGACTAGAAGGTCTTGTGCTCTTTCCCACGTACATGCTGTAAGTTCTACTCTCTGCAATTTGGTGTGTGCCATTGTTGAAAAATATCAGTGACCAATAGACACCCAAAGGGCTCCCAGTGAAAAGGGCAAGAGGAAGCATTTCTCATTAGATGTATGCAATTATTCCAAAATCCAAACACCTTCCTGTCCCGAGCAGACCGGATAAGGGATACTCAACCTGTAGAGGATGAATGATAACGTGCAAAGTAAGATCCTTGCTGGTCAGACCAAGATCCAAATGGCCCAGTATTCTGTTTCCAGCAGTGCACAGTCAAAAGCCCGTGAAAGGTCAGCACATGAAGGCTGTGGTATTGTTTGATGTGAGCACCTGGTATACAGAGATCAATTTCCTCAAACATGAAGGCTCATTTGCTGCTATGAGTAAGAGCTGTTGGTAAACCTGTCCTCCAAGAATGAGCTTAATCCTTTGAAAAAGCTGTCTTTGCTAGTGGCCACCCCCACGCCTTGAGGAAGTGAATTCCGTGCGTTCATTGTGTGTTGTATGAACACATAATCTCGGCAGCATTGTTTTGGGAGGCTGCTTGTTTTTAATTCGTCCGTACAAACAGAGAATGGAACATAAGAACATAAGAAGAGCCCTGCTGGATCAGACCAAAGGCCGATCTAGTCCAGCTTCCTGTAACTCACAGCGGCCCACCAGGTGCCCCAGGGAGGCATGAGACCACAAGATGCTTGCATCCTGTTGCCACTCCCTTGTGTGTGCCATCTCATTGCCCCAAATACTGAGTCAGGGGTGGAAATGTCCTGAAGGCAAAATTATGTTGTGGAGTTGGGGGCTCAGGGGGGAATCCGAATTTGCGCTGGAACAGACCGGCAGGCTGACCTGCTCTATATTCAGGTTAGGAGGCGGTTGGAGGTCACCTCGGGATCAGGGGCTATTTTCCCCTTACCCTGGGTAAAGCTCCAGCCACCCCTATGCGCCAGTGAAATTGCTGGCACAAATCCAAGTGGCCCATATAGGGCTGATCAGGCCAGGGATGGGGGTTAGGATCTGCCCTGATGGATCGTGGCTCCACCCCCTCCCCGGACCAGTCCACCTATGTGCCCATCCTCCCCCACTTCTGCCTTCCCGCCCCTTCTAGTGGTCTTGCGTTCCGCTTCACCTGGCCTTTGATTTGAACCAGGTCACCGTTACCTACTCATGAATAAACAAGCACACAGCTTGGTTTCACTTACCATACATTTGCCTTCTCGACTTGGTCGATGACAACTTCCTTCTCGAATATATTTTTAGGCCTGAGTTCATCAGTTTGAGACCACTCTGGTGGCATTGCATTCCTCTCGGCCTGCCTTCCGAAGGGGACTGAGCCACATTTGCCTACTCACAAATTAACATACACATGCGGTTCAAGTTTCACTTTCTACAGGGCTCAGTGCATTTTCCTTGTCAGCTTGTCAGTTTCACAACCCACCAACCAGTAGCGCTGAGTTCGTGGCAGCATGGGGGCCAGCATCCCTCCCAATATTGCATGGGTGTGGCTGTGCCCTCCCAATATCTGGTCCCCTGCGCCCCCCTGCAAACAGCGTAGCCCACTGCGAGCATGTGCAGTTGGTTGCGACGCGAGGCAACCACTGCGCATGCTTGCTCTAGAAGCAGCAAGAGCCAATGGGATGCGGGTGCATCCCAATGGTTCCTCCCCTCTGGCAGATTGGCCGGCTGGCCGCAGCAACCCTTCCTGAGGCCGAGGCGCGCAATCCCCGGCCTTGGGAGAGGCATCTTTCGGGCGGGCAGACCCCTTCCCAAGGCTGGGAAGCACAATGGCAGCTACCATCGTGTGCCCCGGCCTCGGGATATGACAGGGTGTGGTCACACCAGGGGGCGTGGTCACATCAACGTCAGGGGCGTGGCCACATCGACATCGGGGGCATGGTCATGGGCACCCCCAATGTTAGGAGGAAGTCGGCGCCATTGCCACCTACAATCAGGTCACACAGTTTGGGAAACATGGAAGTAGAGGTATTTTGAGCCAGGAACTAGAACTATCAGCGCAATCTTACACCCCATTTAGTGCTGACGCTGCGCTCTTGCACCGGCCAGATGCTGTTGCAAATGTACCGTAAAGAGCATCTGCGTTGCGCTAAGGTGCTTGGCCGGCGCTCGTGGCAGCGCTAACGGTCGGGCACTGCGGCAGCGCTGGCCATGCACCAGGCGAGCGTCGGCACTGCTGGGTTGGCACAGGGCCTCTGTGAGGGCGTTCCGGGGGCGTTACTAGGCGGTGCAGTGGGTGGAGACCATGATTATGATGCGGTTGTGATGCAGGACGGCCGTAATGCCAAATCCTAAACCCCGTCCCTGGCCAGGGCAGCCCCTATTCGGGCTGCTCCTGTCCACGTTCCTCTGTGCCTGCAAAACAGCAGGCGCAGATCTGAACAGGCCTGTAGGGGTGACTGGGGCTTACGTGGGTGTAAGGGAAAAATCTCCCCTTGGCCTGCACTCCGCTGTTGCTGCCTCCTAATGGGCCTTAGGATATTGCCCTGCTATGTCAGACTTACAAGGCTGGCACAGTATAAGATTGCGCCCTATGTTTTCCTTCACACATCCTGATTCACCAGACCTCACCTCTTGACCTGCCACAATGAAACATAGTCCAGCCTAGGCTTTCCAAAAATCTAGGTTCCAATCTAACACTTTTCAAAGCCTCACCAGGTTCTTCTCCTTAACTAATCAACGTGCATTCCTGATGCTACCCACTGACTATTTTTAAAATCCTAACTTGACAACCCAACTCTTGAATCAGTCTTTGGCAAGAATGGGCCCTCAGAGATGGCTTGTTTAGAACAGTGACTTGTGAAAGAACATGAGAGAGGAGCTCCTCTGAGACCAGTTAGTTCTTACTCTTGAGGCCAGTTCGGAACATCCACATCTAATTGTGGGGTGGTGTTTTGCCTGAACTGACGCAGGGATTAAATGCTAGTTTAAAAAAACTAGTATTTAAATTGCATGTGAAGTGGTAGTTGAGATGTCTTCCCACATGAAGAGGCAACAGTACCCCAGTGTGACCGTGGTGTAATCATGTCGGTTGGGGGCTTGTTGGGCAGGTATCACCAGGACTGGCAGGTGAGAACCACATATATCTCAGTGGTTCTCACCTGCCATATATATATATGAATCATATATATATATGATTCCTTTAATGCACTTCCTGCTTGATGATGTCACTTCCGGCTATGACATCACTTCTAGATTACTTACATCACTTCTATTGAATCCCAACACAAGTGCCATTCTAAAAAGTGAATCCCAGTGCTAAAATGTTGAGAACCATTGATTGATTGATTACAACAAAATCCTGAAGGTGTGAACCCCACCATGTGTCACAATAAACCTACCCAAAAGCTTTCCATTGAAATAACCCCTAAGGGCAAGACCTGTACTCTACCCAGAAGTATTCTGTATTTCAATAGACATGTTTGCTCTGAAAACCTACTTGTAACCATGTGGAAGGGCCATTGTCAGACAAGTGTGACAGCCACAAAGCGCGAATGTTGCACAGCTCAGCATGTTCTCATTGATTGTTCTCATGGAGGAAAACTCCATCACATGTTATGAGCCATGATGAGTATTAGCTGCTCTCTCATTATGAGGGCCGGGTAGGACTTTTTTTGCTGTCATCTGAATTATTCATGGCTGGCAGTTTTTTTTTTGGCTATCCCAGCCTGGCAAGGGAGGGACCATGTATTCAGTAGCTTTTATGATTTTAAAAATGTTACTTGTGTTTAATAAAGCTAAACCCAGCTATAGTCTGGTGTCTTCACTGTGGGGGCAGGTGCCAGGGTAAATACGCTACCTCAGAATGCCAGATGCAGGGGAATGGCAACAAGGTGCAAGTATCTTGTTGTCCTGTGGCATCTGGTGGACCACTGTGAGATACAGGAAGCTGGCCTAGGTGGGACTTGGCCTGATCCAGCAGGGCTCTTCCCATGTTCCTATGTACAGTGCAGAGAGCCAGGGTGCTGCTATACAAATGCAGTTCTTGATCTCTAAGATAGGGATTACTGAGACCCAGCTGTTCTCTTCTATCAGCTACCTTGCTTAGTTGCCTCCAGGGGCATCTCTCATTACAATCGCATAATGAAGTAATAAGCAGCCACCTCTGGGGAAGCCAATGCTATTCTTCTTTCAAAGGATAACAACAGCAGATTCAATGGAGGCCGGTTGTTTTTTTCCTACTACAGGACCCAGCCCTGTCTCTTCTGAGAGCACCAATAATTAATCATCTCTTTGCTTGTTGTGGGTCAAGGGGATGTTTGTTCACGAGCTCTTTCAGGAGGCTGTGAGTCTCTTGCTAACCTGCCTTCGCATCTAAACTGCTGACAAGGGGAGCTGTGGCTCCTATAGCCAGTGGTGTCAATTGGGGGTGCAGGGTGTGTGGATCACACAGGGTGACACCCTTGGGGAAGGTGGGATGACACCGCTAGTGGCCAACATTTTGGGTACGTTTTGGAAAGTTGGTACTTACACATAACACCACCATGTTACATATCACTGGAAAGGTACTTTGATGCTGAATGTAATGAAACAAACTATATTGAATTTTCTGTATTCTGTCAAATGTTATGGTTAATTAACCAGAAAAACAAAACAAAACTGCCTGCTGTCCATCACGGGGTGGGGTGGGGTGATGCACTGAGTTCTCAGTCACAAACCCTAGTGACGCCTCTGCCTATAGCAGTTCTGTGCCGAAGCTGGAAAGCCTGTTGTGTGCATGTGTGAAGGATTCATTCTACAACCTGGGCACTGGAATGAAAAAAATACCAACAGAATGTAAGCACTCCAGACTTTAAACTAGAACTGCCAGCTCAAACTGCAGAGGTTCAATCACACGAACCCTTTCAATATAGCTGCTGTTTATTCCAGCGGCAATGTCAGCAGGCAAGTATTTCATCTAGGTAGGTGTGGTTAATAGGTTAATATTAACCTATTAACTGAGGTTGATAGGAGCAGTTCACTACCCAGTGTGCTGGCAATGCAGAGATGCCATGCAGAGAACTCAGAACAGATTTATTTTACTGATGCATTTCCTGCTGCAAGAGGGAAGGTGTAAAAAACAACAACCAACCACCACCTTTTGTCATTGGCGTAGCTAATGAAAATGTAGCCCAGTACAGAGGGCTAAATGATGCCCTGGAAGTGACACAACTAAAGGAAGTGACATCACAGTTGTATTTTCCTTTTCTTGTTCCTTTGGCCATAACATTTGATAGGATGAAGATATTAGACTCCAATTTGTTTCACTGCATTCTGCATTGAACGGTATATTCAAGGTTTTCACAATTTTGGACACTGATGTCAAGCTAAGCTTGTTGCCCCCCCCCAAAGCTTGTTGCCTGGTGCAATTGTACCCACCTGCACTGCTTTAGCTACGCCCCTGCCTTTTGTTCTAAGAATCTCTGTGGATCAGCGATCTTTTGGCCAATCAGATCTATCATCTTGTTCTCAAGTTACCGCAGTGGCATAGGAGCTTCTGCAGTGCTACTCTTTTGTGTGCTGGCAATGACGCCTACCCAGGACAGCATCAACCCAGGTGCATATATGCTGGGCTGGGGGCAGGGAAGCCTTAGCATGCGATGTGCTTCTCTCATGTGGCCGGAAGCATTTACTATTGCCTGGTGGCACATAAAGTTGTGGTGCTCCTACGTTTTGTCACCATGCTGCTGAGATAATGTGAAAACTGGACAGAGGAGGCCTTCTGAAATAAGAGGCATCCATTGTGTCCTGGGATCATGTTCTGGAATAAGGGGCTAAGGACAAAAGTATATATTTTTGGAGAAGAGGCAAGGTGAGATGACTGGCCGAAACAGCAGGTTGATGGCACAAACGGAAAAGAGCAGGATACTTCTGATCCAGGAGCCATGATGCCACATGCCACTTCCAGGAAGTTTTCTTATGCTGTTGAAAAAAAAATAGGAGTATAGGAGAGCTCTTGAATGGATCCCATTCATATTTGAGACTTGGCCAGGAACGCTTCCTAGTGGATTCTACTCAGTGTTCCCGAGTGAGATCAATGGTGCCTCCTGAGCTTCAGCTCAGGGGATAAATGAGAGGCAACTTTAAACACACCGTTTGGCCTTCCGCCGATGTGTTTGTAAATAGCAGCCCTGAGTGCCCTGATCTGGATTAGGATGGTAGCCCAGAGGATGGAGTTCAGTCTCATGCTGTGATCTAGAGCTGGATCAGAGCATCCAGGTGCTGCAACTTAAAAAAAAAATGGCAAGCAACAAACATGTTTAAAGTCACATTTTGTTTGGTTTTCAGGCACCTTGGGCAGGCTCTTCATGTTATGGTTGCCACAGATGGGCAGCTCCAAACTGTCTCCCGGTGGCATGTGATACCTATCCTGATCACAATACGGGCACCCCTCCCCCCTGTATCCACAGATCCAGTATCTGCAGTTTCAGTTATCCATGATTCTCTATGCCTCGCCCATGCTCATTACCTTCTGCTTTCTTCCATTAACAGTCGCGTTTTGTTACTTTTACAGACACTACAGGAGAAACAAGCAGGCAGGCAGCATTGTACATATGGGATGGTTTCCGTAATTGCAGGGGTGCCCTGGAACAGATCCCTTATAGATACAGAGCGCAATCCTAACCTGGAGTTAGGCCAGCACAGTTAGGCCACCAAAGTTTGGCTTGCTCAAGGGCCACCATAAAGCATGTCTGAACCCTCTCAGAGTCAGGGAGGATGGTGCACATCTGTGTGCTGGCCTCTCTGACTCTGAGAGTGGTCCAAACATATTTTACGGTGTCCCTTGTGCCGGCCAAACTTTGCTGGCCTAACTGTGCCAGCCTAACTCTAGGTTAGGATTGCACCCACAGAGGGAGGCACCTATATATGGAACAGCAAATCAATGCATATAAATTGCTGGTCCTAGGTTGCTGGAGGTCCTTGGGCAAAATCTGATTCTAGGTAGCCAATGGAGCCCCCTGACTGATGGTACAATGGAGCCCCCTGCCTGATGGTACATTAGATGGTACATTGGACCAGTATCTGCCACTGATACGGAAAATTAAGGCATTAGCCAGGCTTATGTGCCACGATAAGCCTGTGCTGCAGGGCTAGTGCCACAATCAGGGCTGGCCTTAGGGCAATGTGGCCTATATTGGGCCCTGCACTCTGGGGGGTGGTGCACTGAAGTGGTGGGCAGATAGCCGACTGCTGCAGCTGGTAGCTGGAAATCTGGAAGGGTGGCATGGCGTCAGCTCTTTTGGACTTACCCTCCCTCCCTTGGGACTGTTTGGCCAGAAATGGGCCTCCCAGTAGTTCATGGTGACATCATCACATCACCGCGAACAATTTCTGGGTGCTGTGCTTTGTGCACGGCACCACAAGCATCTGGCTCACTGAAGCTGCCTGTTGGGAGGGTGGGGGGCCCACACCCCAATTGGGCTCCACTGGTCCTGGGGCCAGCACTGGCTGCAATGGCACAGGACATTGGCCCAGAGTCTACCTGATGGATCTCTGACAAACCCTTGCATGTTGAATTAAGGGCGGAATCCTAACCTGGATTAAGGCTGGCAAAGTTAGACTAGCAAAGTTTGGCCGGCACAAGGGCCACCGTAAAGCCCATTTGGACCACGCTTGCCGTCAGAGAGGCCAGCATACATATGTGCACCACCAGCGGTGTCATCCGGCAATGAGCTGCCGGAATGCTAGGTGGGACTTACCACCTGATTGGCTGCCCGTCCGCGACATGTCGCCGCCTGCCCGCCCGCCGTGCGGGCACCCCTGGCTTCGGAGGGGATGCCCACTTGCCTGGGGGGTGCACCGGGTGCCTGGGCAAGCAGTGGAGGGGCGCGCCAACTGGAGGGAGCCCGCGCGGCGGGCGGGCAGGTGGCGACACGTCACGGACAGCCTGTCAATCAAGCGGTAAGTCCTGCCTAGCATTCCGGTAGCTCGTTGCCGGATGACACTACTGTGCACCACCCTCCTTGACTCAGGGAGTGATCCGAATGCGCTTTGCAGGTGGCCCTTGTGCTAGCCCAACTTTGCTGGCCTAACTGTGCCAGCCTAACTCCAGGTTAGGATTGTGCCCTAAGAGAAACAGGGTAGCATAAATATGCAAAGATAGCATTTAAAAGCATAGAATTTCTCCCCAATCATTTGTTAAGAAAATGGCCGAGCAGCAAAGGATGTGCTCCACATTATAGAGTCTTTATTTGTATTTGTAACATATCTTTTCTCTGTTGCAATTTGGAGAAGTTTCACAAAGATGATGATGAATGACATATCTATTTCCTCTGGCTGCTTGTGAAAATCTCATTTTAATGATATACACACCAGAAATATTTCTACAGCACTTCAGTGTCTCATTCGAAAAGATTAATCCTTGGAGCTTTTTCCATTTAGAATCGTTCTGACTTCTGAGGTATTCTGGTTGCCCTATCATTCCTTTGCCAGAAAACGGCAGAGATTCTCTGGTGGTCCACTGTCAGTATTCTAAGGACACTTCTTGTAATAAGACAGAAAAACCCTGCAGCAATTGTCAGGATCTTTCAAGTGAACTTGAAATTGAATTTTTAGATTTGAAAACTAAGCTGCTCTTTCCTTTGAGACAGAAGTAAAGAAAGTTACACAAGTATCGGCGACCCTGCCAATTTTTTTCTCTCCCTTATCGCAATGGATGCAAAGTCAGTAGAAAAAAATTATTTGTTATAGCTAAGATGGGGGGGGCGGAGAGACTTAAATAACTGGAAACAGTTATCTGGAAACAGCTACCTCTGCTGGTCCCTGGAAAGGGTCTGCAATAATTCTACTGAAGGATGCCACAAGAGCATATACAGTATGTTGCCCTGTCCTCATTGCTCTTTGTTTGCAGACGTGGCACCAGAGATCAATCAACAGTATTTATATCAACAGTATTTGTGAACACACGTTCACAAAGTGGTTTGCAGACAAATAATAATAAAGCTCAGTGGCTCTCCGTCCCAAATTTGGCTCACAATCTTAAAAAAATGCAGAACACCACCAGCAACAGCCACTAGAAAAGACATTAACACTGCACAGGGGTGAAGAGGGACTCTTCCCATGCTAAATATAAGAGGAACACTGCTTGAAAAAGTGCCTCTTGCCCAGTTAGCAGGGATAAGATAGATCAACCAAGTTTGGTACTGCTTCAGGACCTACCCCCTTAAGAAGGTCCAGCTGGCCTAGCTGACGCCCTGAGCCACCAATACCAGCCAGCCACCACTGATTCAGGACTTGCATTAGAGTTTGGGCAGTGATGGGCAGTCCAATACTATGATGCCCGGGCGTTGGAGGTGTAGTGGTAGCCAAACAGCAACTGCCTTTTGGAAAGACGATCTCCGCATCGGCACTGCCAACATCTCACAGCACAAAGAGATACTGCTGCAATTTCCATGTCCAGAACATATTGGTTTCATTCAACAATCCTCTGTAGTCATGCTTTTCACTAATGCTACACCTGATTTTTCACTGTGTGTGCTAGAGGCTAAAAGTAGGGAGGCATTTGTAGCAAGGTGAATGTGGAAAAGAGCGTCCATTCAACCCCAGGGAGGCTCAGCTAAACCTCCCATTGGAGTACCCCCCCTCTCTGTGTGTGTCTTCGTCTTCCAGCCTCTTCCACACAATGGCTTCAGACAATGAGAAAGGTTGCTTCATATAATGCAGGCATGCCCTGATATCTGCTGGGGTTCTGTTCCAGACTGTGGAAACCGTGGATGCTGGGAACGTCTTTTTAAAGACAGGGGAACATCAGTGGTTTTGCTGCAGCAAGGTAGAAAAAAGATATTTGTTTAATAATTTTCCCCTATCTTTTTAATAGGCATCCCAGTATCCATGGTATCTGTGGATAACTGAAATCGTGGACAAATAATCTGTGGATACTGGGGCATGTCTGTACAATGGTCTTCAACCCTTTTCATAGACCCATATCAATCAATCAATCAATCAATCAATCAATCAATCAATCATGTATGAGACTGGGGACGCACCATATATCTTGGATTTGATCTGCCCAAATCCAGCCCCTGTGGCCACCCCACTACCCTCCCTGCAATCTTCAGAAACATTCTGCAGATCCTTGCTGATCCAAAATTGTGCACACAGTGTTTCTTGTGTGAGGCTGGGCTGCCTTTGTAAGGCCCGACCCTGCCTCTGTTGTGCACCGCGACCAATAAGATAGTGTGCAAGGTCTTGTGGGATAGGGAGGCCGGGCAAAAGCCTCTCTCCTCCACCGCCGTCATCATCCTGGTGAAGCCATGGAAGACGGCCATTTTTGTGATGTTGCTGCAACCCCACAAATGAGGCTTTGTGATCCCATTGGGGTCATGGCCCACAGGCTGAACAAACACAAATATAATAGAATGTCAAAAGGCTAATGTTTCCTGGAACACAACTTATTATTTATTTATTTATATCGCCCTTCCTTCAAGGCGCTCAGGGTTCCTGGTTCCTCGGGGTACACGGTTCCTTCCCTCCTTTTGTCCTCACAACAACCCTGTGAGGTAGGTGAGGCTGAGAGTGACTGGCCCAAGGTCACCCAGGGAGATTCATGGCTGAGTGGGAATTTGAACATGGATTTTCCAGGCCTTACATCCAACTCCCAAACCCCTGCCATGGGGTCCACACTCAAAATGACAAGTCACCATGTCACTTGATCTGCGACAGCAGGATGGGTGGGGAGCTCCTTCTTTTAAAAACATAATGGCATTAAAAGCAGACTCCTAAACAGCGCTGGATTAGCAAGGCCTGCGGGCCTGTGCGAAATCCAGTGCAGCTTTGGTGCACTGGGGAGTCTCCCTGGGACAAGGGCACGTTCGCGCCCTTGCCTGAAGGGAGGCTGTAGCCCAGTGGTGTCATTCAAATGATTTAGGAACAGGAACTCACTTTTGATTGGCACTTGTCGGGAACCCGGAACCAGCCACGGAGCCCGTTAGGATCCGGAATGCCCGTTCTGGTCCGTTCCCCCGAATGACATCACTGCTGTAGCCTCGTCATGGTTCTCCTTCCAGCCTTATCGCATCTCTGCCCCGCTCCCCAGGCCGGAACAGCTACCAGCTCGCCCACCCCTGCCCAGTTCCTCTCTCCTGCCTGCCCAGATCCGCTCTTACGCCAGTCGAGTTCGGTTGGCGCAGGAGCAGCGCTGTGGAGCCTCTGCCGATGCTGCTGCTCGCGTCGGCCCAACGGTTCTAGTGCTCATGCGGGGGTGTTGGTCGGTGCCACATCGGCGCTAGTGACGTTGGGCCGACGCAAGCACGTCCTTTATAAGATTGTGCTCCAAGTATTCTGAGCAGTGCTGATAGTTTGAGCGACAGCATAGTCTCAAAACTACCCAGCGTTGATTACTCATCCAGGGAGAACAGGACTGAACATGAAGACATATTTGCCTGGAGGGCAGCGCTTGTTTACAGACTCTCATCATCGCCCCTTTTCATGGAGATGGCATAAAATGCTGTACGTTGTTGAGTCGATAACGGAGATATAGGAGTAGCGTGAGTCTGCGTCCTTGATCAGAAGCAGCAGCCTACTGTGCAGAACGACCCTTGTCATGCAGGGGATCTGGTGTTCTATAGGCTCCTAAAACCAAACAGAAATCTTCCGCAGATGGCAAGGTAAAATTGAGTTATAAAATCTCCACCCTTCATTTTCTGGGGGGTACAATCCTCACCTGGAGTTAAGCTGGCACAGTTAGGCCAGCAAGGTTTGGCTGGCACAAGGCCAGTGGCGGATCTAGGGGGGCAGGGGGGGCACGAGCCCTGGGTGCCATCTTGGGGCCATCTAGGGGGGTGCCAGTGGCCCCCGCAACATTGTGTGGGTAGACCTGGGCTCCGGAGCCCAGGTCTATCCATTGGGACCAGCCGCGAGTAGAGGGAGCCCAGGTCTACCCGGGTCTGCTTCTGGTGGGTAGACCTGGGCTCCCATGGGGGCACACTTCTATTGGGTGCCCTGGGCGCCATTTTGACTAGGTCCACCCCTGCAAGGGACACTGTAAAATATGTTTGGACCACTCTCCAAGTCAGAGAGGCCAGCACACAGACAGGCGACATCTTCCCTGATACAAAGAGATGTATCTCTTTGCGCTTGTGGTGGCCCTGGGCATCCACTAAAGCTGAGGGTTGGGAGAGTTAAAACAGATAAAAGGAAGTACTTTTTTACCCACCGGGTAGTTAATCTGTGGAACTCCTTGCCACAGGAGGTGGTGATGGCATCTGGTCTTGATGCCTTTAAGAGGGGATTGGACAGATTTCTGGAGGAAAGGTCCATCATGGGCTATAGGCAATGATGGATTGTGCAACCTCCTTACAAAGGTGGTGGGCTACTGGTACCAGGTGCAAGGGAGTGGCAACAGGTTGTAAGCATCTTGTTGTTACATGCCTCCCCGGGGCACCTGGTGGGCCGCTGTGAGATACAGGAAGCTGGACTAGATGGGCCTTTGGCCTGATCCAGCAGGGCTCTTCTTATGTTCTTATGTTCTTATGTTCTTATGTGTCAGCCAAACTTGCTGGCCTAACGGTGCCGTCCTAACTCCAGATGAGGATTGTGCCCTGGATCTGTTGAGCAGGCCCCGCTCTGTGTATCATCTTTTCACTCAGATGAAATTGGCGAGAGCCTATGGCTCAGCTTTCTCCATTGTGGCACCCACATTATGGAACTTGTCACAAGGCCAATCATTTCTCCCTAGCCTTACCTGACTTTCACTTACAAGTGGAAACATTTTTGTTTCCAAGGCATTTCCTGGAAGGCGACCGAGGACTGACCAGCAGTGGCGGTCCTAATTATATTTTTTTGGGGGGGAGGAGTGCTCCCAGGAGCTGCACCGGAGGAGGGGAGGGGGACAGCGAGGAGGTGGGTGGTGCAGCTGGCGGCAAGCAGTGTTCGGCCCTCTGTCTATATCATTCCAAAATGGAGAGTTTGTGGATAACAACGTAAGAAGAGCCCCACTGGATCAGGCCAAAGGCCCATCTAGTCCAGCTTCCTGTATCTCACAGTGGCCCACCAGATGCCTCAGAGAGCACACAACTAGGGACCTGCATTTTGTTACCACTCCCCTGCATCCGGCCCTCCAAGCAGGGGTGGCGAGGGGTGGCGGGAACCATGGGCACCGGTAGCGGTGAGGCGCTATTGCTTGGAAGCCAGATTCGTGATAAGGAGCTTCTTTCCCACCTGCTAACAAACCTTAGTCCCACAGCTCAGTGGTGTTCCTTGGGTGGGTGGGTGGGGGAAATGTTAAATTTTTCAGGCTCCTGAACACCTGTGTAAAATAAATAAATAAATAAATAAATAAATAAATAAATAAATAAATAATGCAAGTATTTATATACTGCTTTTCTTTGGCCATTAGATTGCTCCTCTGGCTTTAATTCAAAGCGGTTTACATAGGCAGGCTTTATCTCTAAACCCGCAAGCGTTTTTTTTTTACAAATTACAAAGAAGTTCTATCTTTCAAGAACTACAAACAACATACAGATGGAACTTTCGTGGTTTAGTCCTTCTTTCTGGCCACACGCTTGCCTTCCTGCTGGCTGATAAACGGCTTCTCTGCTCCCACCAAAGAAACAGCTGGCCCAGCACAACTCCTCTCTCACAGGCAGCTGGAGACAGCTCTTATCAGTCGCATTTCTCAAGGGCTGCCGCTCACAGAGACTTCCGGTGTTGTCAAATTGGTGACCTTTGGATCTTATCTTCGGGCAAACGGAGGCTTTAACCCTCTCAACTAAACCTCCAACTAAAATGGCCCCTGCCCCTCCCCATCAGAGCCATTTATGGCTGTGAAAGCAAAGCGGAGAGACGCCTCTGCTTTGCTTTGGCAGCCGTGAATGATTCTGAAGGCGAAGGGGAGGGGCCACTTTACACAGGTGTTCAGGAGCCTGAAAAAGTTAACATTTCCCCCCTCTAGGAATGCCGCTGCCACAGCTGCTGCAAAATGGCTGTGGCCTGCCAAGATGGAGTCAGACCTTAGCCAGTGATTTTAACTAGTCATCCACAGGGGGTGTTTTCATAGTTCTGTTTGAATGAATCTATGAAATTTAAGCTAGAATGGGCTTATGGTCGTTTCAAAATAATGTATGGTGCTGTGAGTACCGTGGGTGGAAAGACAACTCATAAAAACGATACGTAAGTAAATTCACTCCCTCATTCATAATGCCCCAGAAGGCATGAGAGAAATTCAGAGAAGCGTTTTGGTGTGATGTACAGAAATGGCCCATGATAATTTGCATGAAGTAATAGCTACTTCTATTTCCGCCTAAACAACCCGGCTATCCTTTGGAAGAGAAATGCCTGAGGAAATATGTTTAGTTATAAAAGAAGAGTTGGAGGCAACTGAATTAGGCTTAGTTTAATCAGAGTGTATCAGGGCGCAATCCTAACCTGGAGTTAGGCTGGCACCGTTAGACCAGCAAAGTTTGGCCAGCACCAGGGCTACTGTAAAGTGCGTTTGGACCACTCTTGGAGTCAGAGAGGATGGCACAAGTCTGTGTGCTGGCCTCTCTGACTCCGAGAGTGTTCCAAACATACTTTACAGTGTCCCTCGTGCCAGCCAAACGGTGCTGGCCTAACGGTGCTGGCCTAACTCCAGGTTAGGATTGTGCCCTCATTCAGTTCAGCTGTACTGTCTTTTGAGTTCCTTCTTGATAAAGAGCTCTATGAGATGAAACACTGGCATTTTTCTTGTTTTCTTGGACTAATAAATTATTTGCAGAGGGTCTTTGCATCAGACTCCTTGACCTGCCTCATATGTGGTAGATTAAGCTGGAAAATAGTGACTGTCCCAAGGTCACGGGCTGCCCGATCCTAACCCCTTACCTGAGCCGGCACAAGTCCCTTGTGCCGGCGCAGGCAAGTGGCAAATGCTCCGTAAAGTGCATTTGCGCCGTTCGCTGAGGAGACAGGGCAGCGCATGGACGTGTGTTGGACTCTGTGCTCTTTCTCCTGGGACCGTAGACCCAAAGATAAGGCTGGCCTTCTTAGGCTGGCACAGGGAATCTGGGTGGTTGGCGGGATGGGGCGGTGGGATGAAGTGGGGAGCAGGGCGGAACAGAGTGGAGGGAGGGTGGAAAGCAGGCAGGCCAGTGGGTGGGCTGACCCAGGGAGGGGATGGAGACAGGATCTGGATCCTAACCTCCGTCCCTGGCCAGGGCGGCCCCAATTCTGGAGTTGGTCCACTGCGCATTACCTGGGGAGAAAGGAAAAAAAATCCCCTAGGCCTGAGTCTGACGCCATCTTTTGCAATTGCAGGGTCAACTCCGCCTCCCCATCCATTCCATAGCTGGTGGGAACCAAGCTTAGAGGGCCCGTGAATGTGTTGTCTGGTGCTCGTTGGCCAGACCAGAGTGCCTTTTCTTCTGGGAACTGAGGTCAACTTTTCCAGTCTAGCCACTGGGCTTAGCTGCCAAGGGGAACCCTAGGAACTTAACCCTAGGAACTTAATTGGGCACAGGCAAAGTCTCCTGGACCACTGGGGTTTGCCAGTGGTCAGGAGGGAACTGGCTCCACCACCCACAGTCTCGGGGGTGTCTGGGGGCTGATGCCAGACCCTGGGGACGATGCCACCTGGGTAGCACGGCAGCAATTCCGAGCCCTGGGCTGGATATAGGGCAGGCATGTTGGCCTGCCTATTCCAGCTCAGGGTTAGGATTGCGCCCACAGTAAGCTTCCAAGTTGGCCACAGTCTGTCTGAAGCCTTACAGCATGTCCAGTACACAAATGGTCTTGTAACGTTTCCAGATTTGTAGCTCACCTTTTACGCCAACAGGTAATATGGGAGCCACTTCTGATTTCTAGTATGTTGATACTGGGTGTGAAGGGAGGTCACAGCTAATGAATCAAGGCACGTTGTCTTTCACCAAAGTGCAGCACATGACATGAATATTTTATGTCTTATTCTTTTACTGCCACTGTTTACTGTCAAAGGCAGTTCTGGTTTTTGTGGATAGTGACACCGATGGATTTCATTTCAATGCATTCCATTAAGAATTGGTAACGATTTGATCATGACCTTGTCACTCACTCCCACTTAAGTTCCAGCTTCAGTTACTGGAGGTAGCTCATATTTCATTAAACCTCTTCTATAACCGCTGCAGATCTGCCTAATACGTAATGTACCCTGCTAACTGGGCAAGAGGCACTTTTCCCAGTGGTGTTCCTCTTATACAGTATTTAGCAGGGGGAGTGTAATTGTCCCTATTCACCCCTGCGCAATGGCTTTTCTAGTGGCTGTTGCTGGTGGTGTTTTGCATTTTGTTTTAAGATTGTGAGCCCTTTTGGGACAGGGAGCCATGTATTATTACTATTTGCCTGTAAACCACTTTGTGAACTTTGGGTTGAAAAGCGGTATATAAATACTATTTGATTGATTGAATGTCAGGGAACACTGAAGTGGCTTAGGTAATAATAATAATAATACATGTATTTATATACCGCCTTTCTTAAGATCACTAGATTTCTCTAATGACTGTAACTCAAGGCGGTTTACATAGGCAGACTTTTATTCATAAACCCGAAGGTTTTTACAATTTACAGAAATGTTCTATCTTTCAAGAACAACACTCATACAGATCTTTCTTTCTGGATTTAGCCTTCTTTCTTAGCCACCCGTCTGTCTTCTGCTGGCTGATGAGGCTTCCCTGCTCCCACCAGAGACGCAGCTGACTTCAGCACACTCCTCCTCCCACGAGGCAGCTGGAACTCAGCTTTTAATCAGCCGCAGTTTGCAAGGTCTGCCGCTCACACAGACTTCTGGTAGGCAGAACAATAACTGAATATCCTTTTGGAACCACAAAGACATAACTCGAGCTTAGTGAAATTCAGATCTGGCTGGCCTATGCTGAATCCAGTTCAGGTTGGGAGCAGGCTGGGGAGCAACTTGTAGTAAGGGGATTTTATTCTCCTTACCCTGTGTTGCATATCAGCCAGCCCTATGGGGCTACTTGGACCTGCGCTCATTATTTCATAGATGTAAATCTGAACAACCAACGTAGGTCACCCAGGACGCGATCCTAACAGTTAGGCCAGCAAAGTTTGGCTGGCACAAGGGACACCATAAAGTATGTTTGGACCACTCCGCTGAGGACACAGTCCTATACTGTGCTGGAACAGTCAGGACGGCAGAGCTGTGCTGTATCCAGTGCAGTATGGAGGGAGACTGGAGCCTCCCCGGCGCGTTCAAGCCTTTGCACAAGGGGAGGCACCAGTCTCCTCTATGGGATCTTCCTATCTGTGCCTGCTAAATGGCAGTCGCAGATCCGAGGAGGCTGTGTGGCCCAAATCGGGGCAGAGCAGCCTGGGGACAAGCCCTTAGATTCTGCAGATTCTTGGAGACTGCAGCTGTAAATGAACCCCAAAATGAGCCTATACAGGGTTGTCACCTTTCTGAAAGGAGTTATGCTCTGTACATTGCCTATGACAAACAACGATAGGGACCAATGCTATCCAACTTTCCAGTGCCAATGCAACTGCAATGCAGCCCCAGCTTTTCCTTGGGCCCTCCCATCTGCCCCTGCCTCCGAATGGAGCAAAATGGGCCTCCTGGAAGCAGTTGGTGGTGAGGTCATTATGTCACCACCAATTATTTTTAGGTGCCAGGCTGGTGCTGGTTTTGACCTTTAAAGCCCTTCACGGTTCAGGTCTAGGTTACCTGAGGAACCGCCTTCACCCTTACATTCCAGCCGGCCCTCATAGGTAATCTGAGAAGCCCTTCCTGCAAGTGCTGCTTTTCTCCCAAGGTAAGGGGTTGGCGGCATTGGGGCGAGCCTTCTCAGTAGTGGCAGCGCAATTATGGAACATGCCTGGCTCTTATACCTCTGCAGCACAACCTGCATTGTAAATAGGTTGCCCCCCCTCCAACAGTTCTTTTTATTTATATTTTTATTGCTTATTGTTTTATGGCTTTAATGTACTGCATTCCCCCCCTCCCCCGGACTTTATTTTCCTGGGCTCCAAGATCACCGCTGATGGTGACTGCAGCCATGAAATTAAAAGATGTTTACTTCTTGGGAAGAAAGCTATGGCAAACCTAGACAGCTTAATCAAAAGCCAAGACATCACCCTGCCAACAAAGGTTCGCATAGCCAAAGCGATGGTTTTCCCAGTAGCCATGTATGGCTGTGAGAGCTGGACCATAAGAAAGGCAGGGCGCCGAAGAATAGATGCTTTTGAATTATGGTGTTGGAGAAGACTCTTGAGAGTCCCCTGGACTGCAAGGAGATCCAATTGGACAATCCTCCAGGAAGTCAAGCCTGATTGCTCCCTGGAAGGAGAAATCCTGAAGCTGAAGCTCAAATACTTTGGCCACTTCATGAGAAGAGAGGACTCTTTAGAAAAGACCCTCATGCTTGGAAAGTTGAAGGCAGGAGGAGAAGGGGGTGGCAGAGGATGCGATGGTTAGATAGTGTCACCGAAGCGATGAACATGAAATTGGGCGAACTCCGGAAGCTAGTGGAGGACAGGGAGGCCTGGCATGCTGTGGTCCATGGGGTCGCGAAGAGTTGGACATGAGTTAGTGACTGAAAAACAACAATTTCCACCCCCTCCAATAATTGTAAGCCACCTTGGGCATCTGCCTTGGCAGTGGAAAGGTGGGGTAGAAATCTCTTAAACAAACAGTTACTTGGACATGCGCACCATTGATTTCAGTGGTACATCCATGTAAACATGCATAGGACTATAATATAAAGAAACTGAATTATTTTATTTTTTATTTATTTGTAAAAAAATTAAACCCAGGCCATTGCCCATAGGAGCCAACAGGGCAGCTTACCACAACTGAAAAACAATACATCAAATTGATAACTAGGGTTAAAAACATCTTTTTAATAAATCAAACACAATTACAAAAATAAAAAAGACAAAACATTACAGATGAACAAAAAGATTACAGGTCGAAAGCCAGGCAAAGTAAGTGGGTCCTCACCAAATGTTCAGAGGTGTCAAATGACTGGGTCATTTGTGCAGGGGGGCGGGGAGAGAGAGAGAGAGAGAGCAAGAGACTAAAAGCGTGTTGCAGAGCTTGGGGACTGTCAACAAAAAGGTGCTGCTTGTTGTTCTTGCCCATCATGCCTCACAAAGAGGCAGGACCTGGGGCAAGACCTCAGAGGATGAACAAAATGTGCAGGCAGACGTGTCAGAGATGTGTCAAGTATCCAGCCCCTAAGCTATATAGGCTTTAAAGGCAACCACAGGTGACAAAACACCATGTGCACATGTGCAGTTCCTGCCTTCTAATTTTCAGGTCACCAATATGATGTAAGGTGAAAAAAATCTTGCAGCAAAGCATACTGAACCTGTTCACTAAGGCTACAATCCTATGCACGCTTACCTGGGAGTAAGTCCCATTGAGTCTAATGATACTTTTGAGTAGACATGCGTGGGATAGGGCTGCAAGTGATTCTTGAATGGCATGGAAGTTAAACACATATTTGCATTAGAAGGCAGTATAATGACAATTAACTACCCATCTCATCCTGTGTAGAGTTAGATACGCCTAAACCCATTGACGTCAATGGACTTAAGCATGCCTGCACAAGATTAGCTGTAAACAAGGCTACTCCAAGAAGCAGCCAATGAATCATCTCCTAAATTGGAAGCCTCCTTCCTTGCCATTATTTTCACTTTTGAACGACTTTACAGCCATCCTTTTCTTTCGTAATTCCTTTCGAAATAAGAGCTATTTATTTAATCAGAACTCATTTCTGTGCAGATGCACTAGAACAGTGTTCTTCAACCTATGGGTCGGGACCCCAATGGGGTAGCAAAGCTGCATTTTGGGGGTTGCAGCAGCTTTTCAAAAACTGGGCAAATGAGGGCTTGGATCCAAACCAATAATGGCACTGCCTTATCAAAACTGAGTTTTTCATACAATCCTACACAACCATTTCTTGCTGTCTTGCCCTGCAGATCATAAGGTGAGCCCTGATTAGGCTGCTACCTTACAGGGTTGTTGTGAAGACACAAGCGGCAGGGGGAAATGGGGCAGGTGGAGGCAGGGGCTAGAGGGTAATGGGGACAGATCAGCCCCAGGAGGTGGTAGGATTGGCAGCAGGTCCCCAAATCTCAATCTTCATTTTTTGTCTCAGTCTCAATCTTCAGTCTCAGTTATTCATTTATTTATTGGGTTCGCAGCACCAAAATCTAGGAATACTGTACAGCCTTGAAAATAAAAATGAGTATTACTGAACAAAAGCAACTTTGCTAATAAAGAATTGCAAAGCTAGGTATAAAGCTAGCTGGGTATAAACCTAAGCAAATCAAATAATCGTGTCAAAGTCTGGAAGGCAGTTTGAGATAGCAAATCGAGAGAGCCAACCATAGAGCATGGGAAAGAAAATTTATGCTCTTTCTTCAAAAATTCTCCCAAATAAGAGAAGCCTGCCAGATCTAGCCAAAGGTTCACCTACTGCAGTTTCCCATATCTCACAGTGGCCAACCAGATGCCACAGGGAGCACACAGGAGAACAAGATCCCTGCATCCTGTGGCCACTTCCTTGCACCTGGCTTTCCGAGGTAAGCCGCGGCCACTCTAGCAGCACAAGCCCACGCCTATCTACTCAGAAGCAAGCCGTATTATTGCAATAGGACTTACTCCCAGGTAAATCGCGTGCATTTACGATTGCCCCCCAGGCGACGACGCAACCCGCAGCGGGCACTCCTGCCATCATAGATGTAGCTAAGCGCTCAGCTGGTGCAAGCGGCGAGAAGCGGCTACGCCGCAACCAATCAGGAGCCAGGACGCCGAGCAAGCCCCTTTCCCCATGCCCCAAGCTGTGTCCCTCGGAGTCGGGCTCCTATTGGCCGTCGCGTCAGCATTCTCCGAAGTACAGTTTGCTGCTGTCTGATTGGGCGAGCATCCACCCACCCGGAAGCAATCAAGCTCGCGATTGGGCGCCGTCGGCGGCCCAGTTTGCCCAGCCAATGGGAAGAGCGCTTGTTGGCTCGTGCGAAGATGGCGGCGCGCTCTGCTTTCTGTGAGGAGGAAGACGGGTAGGGGATGGAGTGAGTCCCGAGGAGACCGGGTTGGGCAGCAGCGATTGCTGGGTCAGTCCCGAGGCGTTCGCGGCTCCCGCACTGAGGACGGACGGCGGGCGATGAGGTGACGGGAAGATGGCGAGCGACGGGGGCAGGAAGCAGTTCTGGAAGCGGAACGTCTCCCGGGTGCCCGGCAGGTGAGCGGGTGCGGGAGAGCTGGGGGGGGGGGCACCGGGAGGCTTCTGGCCTGTGTGAGGGCTAGAAACCGGTATACGCTCCTTTGGACATAAATACAGTGATGTTGGGCTCCAGGAGGCTTCCCGGGGTGGGGGAGGTTCTGACAAGGGTGTATTTCTTATAAGGGGGTGTAGTTCTTGTAAAGGGGTATACGATAAGGGTGTATGTGTATTTCTTATAAGGAGTATTTCTTATAAGAGTATAGGTATTTTTGTATTAAGGGGGTATAAAGTAAGTCTCTGTGTTTGTATTTCTTATGAGGGGGAATAAGTATTACTTGATATAAGTACAGAGTGATTCAAAGTCCCATTCTCTTCCCCCCCCCCCTAAAATGTAGATTGTTGCAGTGCACGTAAGTCCACACGATTACTACAAGTATAAAATGGGACACAAACAATAATTAACATCTATCAATATACCTGTAATGGGAAAACACAGTAAATAGCTCTGATTTAAATAATCTACTAGGGGTAAGGGGATTTTTTTTCATTACTGTGTTTATTTTTCCCTGTGGGGGGGATGGGACCCAAGACAGATCACAAGTACACATGTGACAGCAGTCAAAATGAACTGCATTAAACACAACATTGAATTGAATGTTTAAATCATTCAGTTTAAAAACTGATGGGATGTGTATTTCTTGATCTAAGTATTTCTGTGTTGCCTTTCTGCTTATCAGGGGGACAGATGGACCCAAAGCCACATACAAATAAAGCAGTCAAAATGATCAATGCATACATTCAAAAACAATGACTATAAGTCATCAGTAGTGGTCGCAGGTCTGAGGAGACCCATTGGGACCACAAGAGCTTTACACCAGGTAAGGGAATAAACATTCCTTTACCCCAAGGAGGCTTTGGCAACTGCCCTGGCCCCTTAGATATAGCAGCAGCCATTTTGGCGCCAATGGGTGCAGCTAGCGTTTAGGATTGGGCTGGCCGTGTGTTTAAAGCCCTTGGCGTATGTTTCACCTTGTTGTAAGGTTTATTGTACAGATTATGATGCAGGTGCATGTTAATCGAACATATAGTGCATGTGGGATGACTTGTACAGTGGCTTGCCTATGGCCACAGTGACTTAATGGTAAAAGTGAAATTTGAACTGGGGACCTCTTTGTCTGGTGCTCAGTTCTGTGCCACCTCAACTAAATGATTGTTAAAGAGGAAGTCTGTATTCTGACACAAGATGGGAGTTGTGACAGGCCTGTGGACTTCCTATGTAGTTGCTGTTAACGGTAGCTGCTACTATGAAGAGTGCTGAATTGGGTGAACTCTTGTTCTGATTCAATATGACTGCTTTTATATTCTTATGCACAGGTTTTGGTTGCAAACAATCTACATGAAGAGGAATAAGGCAGTGTGGGGTGTGTTCCTTTTTCAGTTTCAGATTTTGCTTAGCTTCTATGGTCTTCTATAGACCTGTTAGGCTGGGTGCATTGTACTATTTTTGGGTGCTGTAAGCTTTCTGTGTGCTGAGCATTGATGTTTGCTAAAAGAGGTGAAGCTTTCCCCATCAGTGCATCTCTAAACCTGGAAGGGAGGTGACTGTACCTGTCGAATCTTGTCTCGCTGTGTTGAAAGGGACCAGCCATGAAAACAGATGGTAATCCCACAGTGTAGTTATAATCAAAGAAGTTTACTGCATGAACTTAGCTGGCAGTGGAGGATGTGCCCAAGTTTGCCGTTGTTAGGCCGTTGGAGAAGCAGAAGGAAGTGCATACAGTTGTCCCCATGTAACTGAGGGGGATAAGTTCCAGCTGCCACCACAGATAGCAGTGAACCCTACAAAAAGCAGATTAAAAATCCACCCCCATTGCACAAATGACATATTTGTCTGTGGTTGCAACCCTCCTGTTTCCCGCAAGTGCTCCTTGCTTTTTGCAAATGGCTAACAGAAAGCAGGAAATGCTCACAGGAAGCAAAATTGGAAGGCTGAGGATAATGCAGTGAGTTTCCTATTGGCATTTGCAGACAGCAAAGAGCCAGTGGGCAATTGCAGGCAGATAAGGCATTTGCAAGATGGGGGGATTTTTGAATTGTGAATAATTGAAATGGTGGATTCAGGGGGATGCCTGTAGTTAGCTTTGGAATGTGTGAATTTTTGATATTTTTGGCATGTTAGGAGCCCACTCAGCCCAGTTTCTACCTCAGCATAGTTTCACCACACAGAACATAGGAAACAGCCTTCCAGTGAATTGGCTCATCAAGTTTAGGTAATGACACTGACTGGCAGCTGCTCTCCAGGGCTTTAGGCAGGAAATTATTTCTCACCTGGTGATGCCAGGGATGGACGGTCTGCATGCAGAACAGGGCCCCTACAGCTGAGCTACAGCCCCAATGCAGTTCTTTTCCATTGCAGATGACAATATGTGAAGCAATATGTAGCGGGATTTTCCTGTTTAAGTTACAAAGGATACTCTCTATATTTGTGTCTAAAAGACCTGTTTTTGGGGAATTGAAAGGAAAAAAATGACCATGGTAAAGATGCACTCATAAATTGATACCGCACACACTGCATGGTACCTGATAACAATTTTTATTAATAAATATGGACAGAGTGATTCAGCCATTGGCTGGTTACCTATAGCCCTTACCTATAGTCAGTTAGAATCCCGACTTCATGCATAAGGCCACATTAACATGATGTAAAACCCTTTGAGTTTGTGCTCCTGTTAGGGTGGCTAGTGATGTTAATCCGTACAATGTCATACAGAAAACATGCCTCGGTCACCTGGCACTGTATAGGGAGCTATAGTGTTAGTGTCAGAGTGGCTGTAGGTGGTGGAGGAACATACCTCCCCCCCCCCCCGCTCATTCCTCCCAATCAGCGAATAGGCACTGGAGAATATGTGAATGACTGTCAGATTAGCATGGAACCAGGTGGATGACACTTGGGTATGTGTGCAGCAGGGTAGGTGGTGGATGGCACTTGACTGGATCTTTCACCACCAGTCAGAAGAGTAGGAGAAGGAGTAAGTAGGTGTTTGGCTGTTTCAACAAACCAAGAGTATTGATTACAACAGCTCCCAACAGCCTATAAACCTTAGGCTTCTCTACCCCTGTATTGCAGGGACAATTGCAACCACCGACACTCTTTCACCATCTCTTTCCAGAAGCGACCACTTCCCTTCCTGGGTTTGGGTGTAAGCATAATAGATATGTCCACCACAGAGATACCATGTACTCTGTCCTAACCGGATACTATATTGAGTGGTGTATATT
Organism: Lerista edwardsae; assembly: GCA_029204185.1. Classification (NCBI taxonomy): domain Eukaryota; kingdom Metazoa; phylum Chordata; class Lepidosauria; order Squamata; family Scincidae; genus Lerista; species Lerista edwardsae. The sequence continues at coordinate 4,000 of JAJKFI010034299.1, read as the reverse complement.
TGGCTCACTATTGCCAAAATGCAAGTGGTGGAATGTACAGGCTGAGTACCCCTTATCCGGAATTCCTGAAGTATAGAATATTCTGAACTACAAAACTTTTTGACCGCCAATGGACTTTCTTTGCTCTTTGCCTAAAGTAATAGTCACATTATTTTATGCACAAAATTATTAAATTATATACATATTTTCAGGATATGTGTATAAGGGGTATATGAAACATAAATGAATTTTGTATTTAGATTTGAGACCCCATCCCCCAAATCTCTCATGTATATGCTAGTATTCTGAAATGTGGAAATATCCCAAAGACTTCTGGTCCTCCTAAGCGCTTTGGATAAGTGATGCCCAACCTTCGCTTAATAATAATTATATAGCACCATTATTTACATAAAGCTTTATACTAATTAGAACATGTTTTCTTGTCCAAAAGGTTCGCAGGCTGAGATATACAAGGGAGAGGGTAGAGGAAGGGAAGAGGGGGCAGAGAAAGACGGGAAGAATGTGTGAAATATTTCAAGTGCACTTTCTTAGGCTTAGTTGCGGTACAGTATGGAGACAATGGGTCTTCAAATAGGAGACTACCAAAGGCAGTAAACTGTAAATAATGGTTACATGTGGTTTTTCAAGAAGAGATTCCTTTGGTGATGTCGCAGAAAAACCTCCTGCACAGATGCGCAAGAGCTGCAGCGGACAAATGGAGTGATTTATTACTGTAAATCTAGCTGGTGGTTCTATTTGTCTCTTGTCGGCCTAGCTACTAATGAGCAACTGAGCCACTGAGTTTGGGAATTCCAGAAAAAGTGTTGAATATATAGTGGCAATATTATTTTAACCTAAGAGACTTGTGCCGGCACAAAGAATGCCTAGGATTGCGCTCTGATTTGGATAAAGATAACATTTCCTGACTTTTTTGTGTGCAAGGTTAGTCTTTATCTGTGGCTGCTTGCAGATATTCTCAACGTAGCTGTTGTTATCTAGTCTTAAAAGAATGTATGCTTTGTCTTCAACTGACTGACCTCATCGCTTTATGATGGACCCAGAAAACTACATAACTGCCTCTATTAAAGGGCCTAGGACTGCCCTCTCTGCCATGTAGGATGTAGTTGAGCTGCATTTACAACAAGTGGAGTTTTACCACTATACTTTGGATGTAATATGTTTTTCAATTCTTCTGCTATTCTCAGAAATAGAACTGGTTTTCTTTTTTAAAGCCTTCGTGTGAGTGACCAGTTATACAGGAAAATTTATTTCGGGTTGCACAAATACTGAACTTTTTTTTTTAAGTTGGTGTCTGATTGTACTAAATTTTGTTTCTTTTCTTTTTTTTAGTATTCAGCATGTGTATGGAGCTCAGCACCCTCCTTTTGATCCATTATTGCACGGAGCGTAAGTTATAACAAACATAGAAAAGGGGCTTTGATATTTCATCACTGCTTGATTGTTGAAATAATGTGATTGCAGTGCAGTCCTGTGGGTGTCTATTCAGAAATAAGTCTTGTTCAGGTCATTGGGACTTGTTCCAAGTCAGTGTGTTATAGGATTGCAGCCTTAGGGTGCAATCCTAACCAACCTTCCAGCATTGATGTAGCTGTGCCAATGGGGCATGTTCTGCATTCTGCAGTGGAGTTGTAGTCGCAGAGGCCTCCACAAGGTAAGAGAATGTCTGTTGTCTTACCTCAGAGCTGCATTACCCCAGAGCTGGAACATTGGTTAGGATTGTGCCCTTAGTCATTTTCTCTTCTGCTTCTGACTACATTGCTGTCGTCTTTCCTTGATATTATGGCCACACACACACCATATTTCCCTGAAAATAAGACTGGGTCTTATATTAATTTTAGCTCCAAAAGATGCATTGGGGCTTATTTTCAGGGGATGTCTTATTTTTTCATGTACAACAATCTACATTTATTCATGTACAACAAGATTCATATTAGACACAACTATGTCAGTTCGTTAACAAGTGCGCACGTTATTCATGCATTGTGTCTGTATTCCGATTGGTCATTCAGCAATAAGTCTGGAGTTCATCTGCTTACCTAGGTGTTTGCCTCTTGTTCAAAGGCTCCTGCTCGGGTATTTACAAATACTTAGTTACAATTTGTATTTATTTGAAGTACTAGCTTTTATGTACCCGGCTTCGCCCGGGTGTTTATAGGTGCCATCCCCGACCCCCAGCTACTCACCAGGCATAAAGATGGCCCATTTATATGTCCCATCCCTGCCCCCCCCTCACATGTGTGCCCCGGTGTTGATATGTCCCATCCCTGACCCCACCCCCACTCACATGTGTGCCCGGGTGTTGATATGTCCCATCCCTGACCCCACCCCCACTCACATGTGTCCCTGGGTGTTGATATGTCGCATCCCTGACCCCACCCCCACTCACATGTGTGCCCGGGTCTTGATATGTCCCATCCTTGACCCCACCCCCACTCACATGGGTGCCCCGGTGTTGATATGTCCCATCCCTGACCCCACCCCCACTCACATGTGTGCCCTGGTGTTGATATGTCCCATCCCTGACCCCACCCCCACTCACATGTGTGCCCCGGTGTTGATATGTCCCATCCCTGACCCCACCCCCACTCACATGTGTGCCCAGGTCTTTATATGTCCCATCCCTGACCCCACCCCCCACACACATGTGTGCCCGGGTGTTGATATGTCCCATCGCTGACCCCACCCCCACTCATATGTGTGCCCGGGTCTTTATATGTCCCATCCCTGACCCCACCCCCACTCACATGTGTGCCCGGGTGTTGATATGTCCCATCCCTGCTGCTGTACTGTTTCTGTTGCTCTAGGTGTAGTAGCCCTCTGTTTCATATCCTGTAGTTGTTTGTGACGCTGCTGTACTGTTTGTGTTGCTCTAGATGTAGCAGCCCTGTCTCTCTTATCGTGGAGTCTTGTCACGCTGCTGTACTGTTTCTGTTGCTCTAGATGTAGCAGCTCTGTGACGTAGCATTGCAAGTTGTTGTTGTTTTTTCCCCTCAGGTGTTTCCTGTGTATGCTGTTGTTTCATCTTTGTAGCCTTTGGTTGCACCTGCCCAATTGCCTTACATTACACAGTGAAAGTAAACTTTCAGAGAGAAAGTAAACTTTCAACAGCCACAGCACCTTGTGCCAACTGTCCACTGCCAAGCAGGGACCGCCCACATGTCCACAGAACACATTGTATTGGTTTGCCTGCGTGAAACCTGTTTGCTGCTGTTTGTCTTCAACTGTCAAGAGTTCAGTTGCTGCCTGAAAATTCCGCATGTCATTTGCATGTACTTTGCATCTCATCATGACATCACCAGAGCCTCGGAATGTTCGGTTCAGCCCATAGCCGTCCACAGAGAACCACAAATTCGCTTGTACCCGCGCCCGTGGGGGCGCGATCCGTTCCAAAACCGCGCAGCGATGGTTTCGGGGGGCCAAGGCACCTGCGTGCCGAGTTTGGCGCGAATCGGTCCAGGCGTTGCGGAGCCTATGTGGAACAAACATACATACATACGCTCTTCTTTATATATATAGATTAATGTCAATAATATTTATATTTGATTATATATTAATACTTTTATAATTCAGTATGTCTGTTGTGTGTTGCAACGAACGTAGTATGTAAATGTGTTCGTCTGGCTGACTATCTTAACGGGCTTATTTTTGGAGTAGGGCTTATATTATGAGCCTCCTGAATGTCAAGCGTGTGTGTGTGTGTGTGTGTGTGTGTGTGTGTGTGTGTGAAATACTTTTGTCCAGGCTGACCCCTTATTCCTGCAGAGCTAACACCAAAGCCCTCCAGTCTCTGCTTCCACTATATCTTATTAGTCCATCTTAGTAACAGCACTGGAGAATCTGGGCTTTAAGAGAGTGACTGTTTCCCTCAGACCACTCCTCCTAGCAGCTCTCCCCTTCTTCCCCTCTGTCCACTTGGTCTACCCCCAACTTCTGAGGATCCCTAATATCCTTCTCCCCCTGTGGCTTCCAGCACTCACTCTCTCCAGAGTTGCCCCCTGGG
>JAJKFI010034298.1:0-41713 GCA_029204185.1 Lerista edwardsae | reverse complement strand
TCTTCTTCTTCTTCTTCTTCTTCTTCTTCTTCTTCTTCTTCTTCTTCATTCTCAGTTTATTGTACCAATTTCGGCTATCTACATCCTTAACATTATTACTGTACTAGCTTTTTGTTACCCGGCGTTGCCCGGGTAACAAAATGATCTTCCAGAGTTTGAGTTTTGCACCCCTTCTTGCCCCCCATGCTGACGGGGGCCGAACCCAGACTCCAACCATGTCAGGAGCGTCGCCGCTCACCTCGTTGACCCTGGAAACTACAGTTCCAACGTCGATTTTGGCCTTTTTTGACCGCTTTCACGTGGGGCCCGCTGTGCGCCCCATTCCCGGGGGCACTGGGGGGGGCCTGACCCCTGCAGTGTTTGTCACCAGGCCGCAAGGCACGTGCATGCCAAGTCTGGTGCCAATCGCTCCAGGCGTTCCAGCATGGCATGGCAGACATCTTGTTTCGCACCCCTTCCCACCCCCATGTTGAGCGGGGGGTGAACCCGAACTCCCACAGCGTTGGGAGCATCGCCACTCGCCTCAGCGACCCCGGAAACTATGTATCCGACGCTGATTTCGTCCGTTTTTGACCGTTCTCACATGGGGGCCCCCATGCACTCCCACCCCCGGGGGCGCTAGAGGGGGCCAGACCCCCGCAGTGTTTGTCACTAGGCCACAAGGCACACGTGTGCCGAGTCTGGCTCCAATCGCTCCAGGCATCGCAGTGGGGCATGGCGGACGTCTTGTTTCGCACCCCTTCTTGCCCCCTATGCTGAGGGGGGGGCCAAACCCGGACTCCAACCATGTTGGGAGCGTCACCGCTCATCTCGGCGACCCGGAAACTACGGACTCGATGCTGATTTTGGCCGTTTTCGGCCATCTTCATCTGGGGCCCCCTGCACACCCCCACCCCCGGGGGCGCTGGGGGGGGCCTGACCCCCACAGTGTTTGTCGTCAGGCCGCAAGGCACACACGTGCCAAGTCTGGCACCAATTGCTCCAGGTGTCACAGCGAGGCATGGCAGACTCTTGTTTCTCACCCCTTCCCACACCCCACGTTGAGGGGGGGGCCGAACCCGAACTCCCACGGCGTTGGGAGTGTTGCCGCTTACGACACCGTAAACTACAGATCCAACGCCGATTTCATCTGTTTTCGACCGTTCTCATGTGGGGCGCTAGGGGGGCCTGACCCCCGCAGTGTTTGTCACCAGGCTGCAAGGATTTGCCGGGTTTGGTGCGCATCACTCCAGGCGTTCCAGCAGGGCATGGCGGGCATTTTGTCTCGCACCCCTTCTGGCCCCCCACGCCAAGGGGGGGGGGGCGAACCTGGACTCCAACGGCGTCAGGAGTGTGGCCGCCCATCCCAGTGACCCCGGAAACTATGGATTCAACACCGATTTTGGCAGTTTTCGACCGTTTTCACATGGGGCCCCCTGCGCACCCCCTGCACCTGACCCCCGTAGTGTTTGTCGCCAGGCCGCAAGTTTCGTGCCGATCGCTCCAGGCATTGAGGAGCCTATGCGAAACATACGTTCTTCTTTATATATATAGAAGATATCTTCCTCCCTGAACACTTCCGAAAAAGACTCTGCATCTCAATTTTAAACCCAGTTGTTGTTTCCTAGCATTTATCTCCCACTCTCTGCAAAATTCTTCAATAGCCTCTGTCTTCATCTCCAAGAAGCCCTGCATTCTAGTCATAAAGCCTGACTGGTCCAAGTTTATCATCAGGGCTCTATATGTCTCGCATGTAATTTTTATTTGTTCCTCCATTAAGACTACTTCCCTTCCTGGAGGTAGCCGGCCTGCAGTTTGCCTACGAGTAGTCTGTATTTTTCTCTCTAAGGAGCTCTGTATTCTAGTCATAGATCCTGACTGATCCAGTTCCAGCTTCAAAGAATTTATCTCTATTTGGTCCATTGTCTTGTCTGCCTCTCCAGTTCCAGTTCCATTCATAGATTTATCAAGATAGCTAACTTCTTCTGATAGACTCTCCAGGTCCTGCAAGACTTTCTCTCTGATATTCTTAATAATCACCACTTCCTGCCATACCTTTATGGCAGGTAATTTAAGTCATAAATTACTTTATGAGAGTAATTTAAGTAATAAAATCTGTACAGTCTGGCTAATATTATCCTGTTTTAAAAGTTCCCTCATTCCCACTTGTCTCTCTTGTCTTGACATCTTTTAGCCTCAAGGTGTAGGAAGCTACATAAACATATGTCTATGCATAAAATATTTTTTCCCTTGCTTCTCTATCCCACACACAGATACCCAACAAGAGAGTTATGCAATGACCATCAATAGTTATAGACAACAACCACTTCAGCCAAACATCTGTGCTTATATATTCTGTTTTACAAATATATATCTCATTAAATGTCTAGACACAACACAGCTTTTTATCTATAAACAGTTCAGTCAGTAAAAGTGAAAGTAATTCAGTCTTTGTTCTTCTGTCCACCCAACTCTTTAATGCGCCATGTTCTCCTTCAAACGTCACACTTATAGACCAATCTCTCCCTCTCACATTTCTCCATTGAAGCAGGGCATTTCTCAAACCAGCTCAGTTATAAATCTACCAGAATTGTCTTCCATTCCCATTGCTATCCCTAAATCCAAGCAGGCAAACAAACCAACTCACCCAAATAGGTCCAATATAGTCTTTTATTTCTCCATTGCAACTCCAGTCTTAAATCTTTGTTCTTTGTTCTTTAATCTTCAACTATTTCAGATAATAGAGTCCCAGAATGTTTTACAGAGAGTTAATTGACGTTAAAATATAGTCCCAAGTGTATTTTCAAATCCTTCGAAAATCTCTGTTGTTACTCTGAGCGTTGAGGGAGGGATCTTCCTCTCTTCTCCGTCTCGCCTTGTCACTTTCAAACTAGACAGTCTGATATCTTTATTCTTCTTCGGTTTCAGATAGTAGAATCACATACGTCTTACCTCAGTTTCGTTTTGTTGTTTTGTAGGTCTTAGGTTGCAGTTCTTGAATTTAAGTTGCAATTTCTTCAAAACTTATTTCCAAAACTTCTGTAGCTGCTCTTGCGTGGGGAAGCAGGAGGAAAGAACTGTTCTGGAGATCACCTAATGGTGTCCGAAGAAAGCACTCCTTCTCAAAACAGCAGCCTTGAGCCTTTCAAAACAACAGTTTATGCTACCTTTCAGGTTCAAGGGGCGCTTAAGCTCTAGCTTAAGCTCTACTCCTAGGTTCTAGAGTGGAGTACTACTCAAGAGTAGATCCCCCCAAAAAAGAAGGCTTCGTGTCAGATCTCTCTGGCAAGAGAGAGAATCGTGGCACCCCGTTCTAAACTTGGCCCCGCCCCTCTTATATACTGCTTTTCAACAAAAAAATTCATAAAGCAGTTTATAGGCAAAAAATAATTATAACATTAAATGTTTCCCAAAAAGGCTCACAATTAAAAAAAATGCAGAATACCAACAACAACAGCCACTAGAAAAGACACTGCGCAGGGGTGAATAGGGACAATTACTCTCCCCCTGCTAAATATAAGAGGACCACCACCTGAAAAAGTGCCTCTTTATATAAGGTAGTTTAGTTTTAGTTTAGGAGCCTTTGTTGGCATAATAATACATAATATGCGCAACATCAAACAAAGAACTTAAAGCATGGGAATTTCTTGACGATAAGGGCAGTTTGACAGTGGAATAGTCTGCCAAGGAAGGTGGTGGATTCTCCCTCACTAGAGACCTTCAAGCAGAGGCTTGACAGGCACCTGCTAGAGATACTCAAGGAGGATTTCCTGCTACAGGCAGGGGGTTGGACTAGATGACCTTGTAGGTCCCTTCCAACTCTATGATTCTATTACCACTAGCTCCCCCAAAAATCCATAGGCAGAGAGATGCCTCTTTATATAACATGATGCGAGTATTCATAATTACCAACTTTTTCACCATTTTGACCACTAGCGTCAAAATCAGCTTGTTGCCTCCCTAATGCTTGCTGCCTGGTGCAATTGCACCCTCTTAGCTATGCCACTGCTAGAGAGTCTACCCAGGGCCATATTATCCATTAGACTGAGTAGGCTGAAGCCTAGGGGCCCCACAGGGCTGAAGGCAGTGGTGTCATCTAAATGATTTAAGAACAGGTACTCACTTTTGATTGACACGTGTTGGGACACGCCCACCGGAAGTGACGTCATAAGCCGGAAGTAATGTCGTGGCAGGAAGTGACATGAAAAAAGCCCTTTTTGAGGCCTCAGACATTTTAAACTGACCCAACAGTTGCAACAGTATTCCACAGCACCCCCAGAACATGTTAAGGAGGCCTGGCATCATGTTAAAGTGACCCAACAGTTCCAAAACCCCAGAGCAGCTCATTTTTCAGTGGCAAGGCACAGCAAGGCTCCACTCGCTGCCTGCCTGCCTGCCTGGCTCTGAGAACGTGCAGGCAACTCTGAGAACGTTGGCGGAGTCAACGAGTGGGCGGGCAAATGGGCGGGGCCAGCCGTAATCAGTGATGTCATGCACCCACTACGCACCACTACGCGAGTACCGGTTTCTAGAAGTTGAGCTGGCCTAAATCATTATTTGTTTGGCATTTGGACAAGTGCCAATCAAAAGTGAGTACCGGTTTCTAAATCATTTGGATGACACCACTGGCCGTAATCCTAGGAACCGGTACTTGCGTACCCCCGCGTACCCCCTGCATGACATCACTGGCTGAAGGCCCATCAAGTTGGCATTTCTGGGCATCAGCCTAACGCATGGTTCTCCAGATTTGGCCCCCGGGGACTCCCAACCAGCAGCCAGCCCTCCAGTTGACAAGAGACTACAGCAAGCCCAACTCTGCAAAGGCAAGGCTTGCAGAGCTCTCCAAGAACCACTTGGGGCAAGCTGGGCTGCAAGTGCTCTCTGCATCGCTGGGAAGCTTCCATGCAAGCCCCGCTCCTTTTGTGAGATTTCCCCCCCTCCTTTTGGGAACAACTTAGAATTGCCTGGCTTTTCCATTTTTTGCCCCTTAGATTTCTGTATGTGTTTCGGCTGTTTTCGGAGTGGGGGATGGGTGTGGGAAGCTGACAATTGTATTGCTTTCCTGAAGAGTTTTGGAGGGGGCTCAAAATATCTGAAAGACTAGGGGTCCAGCCATGGGTTAATATGGCCCTGAGTCTACCCTGAGATTTTCCAAACCACCACTCTTTCCTTCAGACCCTTGGGTGAAACTCAGAGCACAAGGGCCATTTCGATTATTCTCAGTGTCAGGGAGGATGGCACACGTCTCTGTGCTGGCCTCTCTGACTCCGAGAATGGTCCAAACATACGTTGTGTGCCAGCCAAACTTTGCTGGCCTAACTGTGCCAGCCTAACTCCAGGTTAGGATTGCGCCCCCCTTCTCCTCTGCCTCCGCCTGATTGATTTGTCTGATTGGTGGACAAAGATTGAATTGCAAGTCTGCAGGAAATGATCTTCAAACAATGAGTGACATCACTCACTCTGAATCACTTTTATGCCTCTTTTTCTAGTACAAAATGATTACTGGAAATGGCCTGATCTGGAGGGGGGGGGGAACCCAACAAATCCTGAAGGCTTGTCAAAAGACATTCTCTGCTTCCAGCCTCTTTATTCATGCCATTCTCATTTAAGTGAAAGGCAATTGAAGGAAAGTTATTGACATAGGAGAGAGGCTGGGAATGAATCCAGAAGATAATTTGCTTTCCTATGGATGCAGAAGCCATACTCCAGTAGGAGCCACAGAGATTGCGGCAGCCTTTTCCTTTCCAAGCTGGAAAGGGCCCCAAGAGGCCTGGTGATACACTAAAGAGAGTCTGTGGAGAAGCTGCTCTTGATAGATTTTTAAAGGAGTTTTTGATTAGGATCAGATGCTTCCCTTTCTTTAGCATGATGCCATACGTCCCCAAGGTGATGTCATTATATTGCTGTGATGACACCAAGGGTTAACTAGGGATTTCATGGGAATATGACTAGGGATTTAATTAGGGAATATGGTTACTTTGACATCCTTGAAGCAGGAAGAGTAAAGATCAAAGTTGGTATAAGAACAAAGCCAAGCTGGGAAGGCTCCAATACTCACACTTTGAAAAGGGAACTAACTGGCAAAAGGGCCTTGGAAATGCAGATAACAGCAAGGCTTACAGCTGTGAAATGACTTAGATTAAAGAGAACTGCTGGCTGTAAATGTCCTTGGACAGGAGATAGTAGGGAGATGCAAAATTACCAACACCTGGGCCAGCACTGGTAGTACATGACATCAAATGTAGTTCATACTGGTTGGTTCATACTGACTAGTAACCTGGTACTAAGGTAATTGGCCAAACATCCCACGTGGGGTCCCAGGGAGAGTCCTATAGCTAGGGAAGACTTTCCTTTGTGCTTTATCTACTCCATCACAGACCTCGGCAGTCTGCACTAGCTGTTGGTGACCTGGCGAATGCTGCGAGAGCCTATGCCCAACTTCCTCAAGGGTTGGTGAGATGCTAAGACTAGGGTAGAAGTATAATAGGCTTATTTGTTTTGCCTTGTCTGTGTGCTGAAACCTGGAGGGGCCCCTTGAACAGCTCCACTGCCTTTGCAGTGAGCGTGGCCTTTTCTCCTAACACTGTATGCCTTATTCTAAATAACATCCTTCTACTTAAGATTGGTCTCTGTGCTTTCTCTGTAAGGTATTGTGCTTGGGGCTAACCGAACTCAAACCCAGACTGAAGTTTGCGGCAAAGGGGCAGTTTGAGACTGTATTGGAAAAGGCAGGAGATACTCTGAGGAGATAGGGAATGGTATCAGCAATGGCCCCTTGTTCAAATAAACCAGGGATTACAGGGTTAACCCCCAAGGTATTTGCAAGCCTGGGGAGCACAGCTGAAGGCTGATAAGGGCTCTGGCTCTGAAGGAAGGTTAGCACAGGTGCAGATGGGTGTGGCTGATGAATTAAAGCCTGCCCACTGATTGGCTGGACTCAGTATAAAGCTGGAGGCAGAAGCTGGAGAAAAGGTTCCTGGGAAGGTGGTGGATGAGGACCTGGGTAGGTGCTGGACTAATGGAGCACTGGCTGGCCTGAAGGACGGATTGAGGAACTGGCTGAAGGACTAGATAAGGTAAGGTTGTTTTTGGGAGACTATTGTTGGGAGTTGTTGTATGTCTGCCACGCCCCTGGAGCCACCAAGTGGAGGAGGCAGTTATAGCTTGGGCAAGCTGACGGCCTATTGTTTGACGGTGGGGTTTGTTGGTGCTAGACTTAGGGTAGTTCGGAGCTAAGCCAGTGATGAGGGCAGTCTGGAGGAGGCTGGCCAGCCTGTGATCCCAAACAAAGCTGCTGGAAGAGAGGAGGCCCAATGGGTGAATGAACCCCCTCCCTCTTGCCTATCTCTGAGGCCACTCTGTGGGTAAACTAGTTAGCCTAGTGTGGGCACTAGGCCAGTAGTGCTATCCAGCCGGTACGCTGGGCGGGACTTACATTTGATCAGCAGTCCGCCCGTTGCATCACGCCGTGTTCCGCCGCTTTCCTGCACGCCCCGGCGGGAAAGTACATGCTTAGGTTGTTGTGCTTATGTTTGTGGAATAATAATTTAAAAAGACTAGCTCAGTGATGGCGAACCTTTTGGGTTTGCCGTGTCAAAAATGCCTAACTGCTGACGTTTCACTCCCCACCCCCAACAAAAAATTATTTACATATTCCTTTGTTAAAAAAAATACAGTCCAATCATTTGTGGGGCTATTATATGCATTATATAAAGAAACACTAAGGGTGCAATCCTAACCTGGAGTTAGACCAGCACAGTTAGGCTAGCAAAGTTTGGCTGACACAAGGGCCACCGTAAAGCATGTTTGGACTACTCTCAGAGTCAGGGAGGATGACGTATGTCTGTGTGGTGGCCTCTCTGACCCCAAGAGTGGTCTAAACATACTTTATGGTGGCCCTTCGCCAGCCAAACTTTGCTGGTCTAACTGCGCCGGCCTAACTCCAGGTTAGGATTGCACTCTAAATCATTACAAATCATTAAAGAAATCAAATCATTACAAATACAAACTCAGTTGTTGTTGGGTGTTGGCAAATGCTGGTGTGTCACCCAGAACATTGTGGCATGTCACCTTTGATGGGCATGTTGTAGGTTTGCCATCACTGGACTAGCTTTTGTAAAGCTACCTTGGGTGGTAGCTTGTGGATGACGTTTCCTTGCGAAAGTTGACTTGATGGGCAGCCCAATCCTGAGCTTCCTGGCTCCTATGGGAGCAGCAGTGCCAAAATGGCTACCGCTGCTTCCCTCAAGAGCCATGGGAGCCATTAGGGTCTCCTCAGAGGAAGAGGACGTTCATCCCCTTCCCCCGAGTAAAGCCCTGGCCCCCTGCAATGGGGCTTCTCCATTCTCCGATAGCTATTTTGCAGCCTGAACCTGTGTGAGGCTGCCCAGTTGGACAGAGAAATAAGGTCCCACCCCCACACAGGCCTGCCCTTCCCTCCGCCCAGTTCCGCCCCCGTTTGCTCCCTCGTCCTGATGAACCTTACCACTGGCCAGCACTGCTGTCCCCAGCGCAGACGGTACCTACTGTCTGGGGAATGTTAATGAGCTTTACGGCATGCTTATGACACTCAAAGCTGGCAGTACGGAACCCTTAGGATTGGGCTCTGGGTGGTTGTTTACCAGTCTCTATACTAGTTACAGTGTTTTGCCTTAAATGGCTATGCTTGTAGCCGCCAACAGCATGTTCACACCAATACATACACACACCAGTCTAGGGTGTTACACTAGAGCACTAGTTCAATGAATGGTTTTTTTTTTTCCCACTTATGAACCCCTTGGCAGCCCATCTTCATAAATTGTAGCCCTCATATTAGCAAAATGTATGTAATTGAAGGCACAATCCTAACCTGGAGTGAGGCTGGCACCGTTAGGCCAGCAAAGTTTGACTGGCACAAGGGACACCATAAAGTATGCTTGGACCACTCTCTGAGGGCGCAATCCTAACCAACTTTCCAGCACCGGGGTGAAGGGCAATGGAGCTCCAAGGCAAGGGAACAAACATTCCCTTACCTTGAGGAGGCTTCTGTGACTACTGCTCCACTGCAGAATGCAGAGCATGCCCCATTGGCACAGCTATGCCAGTGCTGAAAAGTTGGTTAGGATTGCGCCCTGAGACAGAGACACCAGCACACAGATATGCGCCATCCTCTCTGACTCCAAGAAAGCTGACTCATCCTAACACCTTACTGGTTCCCTGTTGTGTCACAATAACACTTCACTGGTTCTGGAAAAAAAATCAGTTTCACTGGTTCATTTTTGAGTTAAGGAAATCCACTTTTTTGTTACACAAGGCAACTGTGTTTTCCTTTTCTGGTTAATTGGCCATGATATTTGCTAGAATACAGACGTTTTGGCATGGCTTGCTTCATTAAATTTTGCATGAAATTTGTTTCCAAGGATATATAACATGATGGTATTATAAATTCACATTTTCCAAAAGGTTTCCAAAATTTTGGCCACCCACCCACCATGAGGGTGTCATCCAGTGGGATCTGACCCCCCCCCCATCCCTGCAAGAGATCTAGGGTACAATCCTAACCAACTTTCCAGCACTGACATAGCTGTGCCAATGGGGCATGTGCTGCATCAAGCATTGAGGGAGGGAGTCACAGACGCCTCTTCAAGATAAGGGAATGTTTGTTCCCTTACCTCAGAGCGACATTGCCCATACCCTGGTGCTGGAATGTTGGCTAGGATTGCGCCCCTAGTGAGGCCATTTCTACGACAGAGATGCTTCCCTGTGTGGTCTGAACTTGGTTTCTTATCTGTTTCTTAATTAATGCCCTAAGAGCAGAGGATGTCGAAAGGATTTTTTTTTGCTTCTATTTTCCATAAATTAGATTAATCATACAGCACATTAAGGGACGTGGTGGTGCAGCGAGTTAATCCGCTGTTGCTGGGCTTTCCGACCGCAAGGTTGGGAGTTCAAGACTGCATGACGGAGTGAGCTCCCGTTGCTTGTCCCGGCTCCTGCCAACCTAGCAGTTCCAAAGTGCCTAAATGCAAGTAGATAAATAGGGACCACTTCGGTGGGAAGGTAACAGCATTCTGTGCACTACGGCGTAGAGTCATGCCAGCCACATGACCACGGAAACTTGTCCTCGGACAAAACGCTGGCTCTACAGGCTTTGAAACAGAGATGAGCACCGCCCCCTACAGTCGGTCATGACTAGACCATTAAAGGCAATCTAAAAACATTGCAGCGTTGTTAAACGCTGGGGGCCTGCAAGCTTTCCATTTTATACTGTGGCGTATGTTAAAACTTGGCCTTTTCTTCCCCTGATTAAATGCCAAAGGAGCTGGGGTTTTTTTTCTGTCTCCTATGCCAAGGTATCATGTAGGGAATAAAAATGTTAATAATCCGGAGGATGCTACAGCTAGAATGGAATGAAAACGATTGGAACTCATGTTGCTTGTGTTGGAGATGAAGTTGAGCTGATTAACCAAAGCCCTTCACAGCATTAAGGAGCTAATCAATTGATGTTAGCAAGGTTTGGATTTTCTGTGAAAATTGTGCGTAGCACTGGAGGCAGCTCATAAATGTCGAGAAGACGCTAATGCCATTATCTTTGACTAGAACATACACTATAATCCATTTATCCTGGCTCTGCCTAATCTGGGAACTACTTAGGCCATCTGAAACCAGGAAACTGTTTCCCTTCGTGTTGCTTTTCGAGTGTGAGCTCCTGATTAGGGTTTAATGAGATATTGTGCGAGTGAGTGCAAAGGGCGCCAACATCACATCTTGTTAAACCCAAATGATAAACTAATTGCTTCAGTTTCTATGTGGCTGATTCTATGATTGGGCAAAGCCCCGCCTTGCTTTGCACTTCGTGAGTCTTGTAGATCGGTTGCCTGTTAGGAGCTGAGCAGCCAGTGGCTGAAAAGGGCTTGCGAAGCCAATGATCTCATTGAAGGTGTAATCCTAACCTGGAGTTAGTCCAGCAAAAGTCCCTTGTGCCATCCTAGGAGGGTTGACTCCTGTTAACTGGGCAAGAGGCACTTTTTCAAGTGGTGTTCCTCTTATATTTAGCAGGGGGAGAATAATTGTCCCTCTTCACCCCAGCACAGGGTCTTTTCTAGTGGCTGTTGCTGGTGGTGCATTTTTTAGATTGTGAACCCTTTTGGGAGTCATTTAACTTTATTATGATGATTGCCTGTAAATCGCTTTGTGAACTTCGTGTTGAAAAGCGGTATATAAATAATGTGCGATTGATCCTAGAAGTGTTGCAAATGTGCCATTAATGTGACTCAGGGAGGCTGCTACATGAACATGCCTTACAGTGCATTTGTGACAGTCCTGGCCTGCACAAGGGATCAGTGCCAGCCTAAGTTAGGATTGCACCCCTGGGCTGGCTCTGCTGCCCTTGCAGAGGCATAAAGCACTGCTTTGACGCCTGGGACAGTGACCTAATGATATCATGTGATATTGTGATGTCACATTCCTAGGGTGCACTGTACAACAAAATAGAATCAAAATCACCAGTCTAAATAAAGTTCCAGTCTTGTCCAATCAGAGCCATGCACGCACACCAACAGGGCATGTGCTGCATCCTGCAGTGGAGGGGTAGTCACAGGGGCCTCCTCAAGGTAAAGGAAGGCTTGTTCCCTTACCTTGGGGTTGCATTGCAGCGTATTGGCAATGGATAGTTGGACAACATTGGGCCCCCAGTCTATAAAACAACCCCCAAATAATGAATGCCGCCACATTTCAAGTCAACTGGGAGTCCCAAAGGATTAAGACGGAATGGGTTAGTGGCAATTATTCATTTCCACTTGGATTTCTAAATGGATTTTTTTGTGGTAAAGATTTATTTTATTTTATTTATAGGATTTTTATACTGTCTTTTTTCTAAAAATCCAAAGCGGTGCACATAAAGCATTAAAACATTAAAATAACATATTGAATTTTTTTTTAAAAAGCAACATTAAAACAATTTAAACAATTTTTAAAAATAAAAATAGATCTTGTTTTGCTTTTAAAAATTTGTTGAACCCTCTGTTAGAAGCAATGAACTTATCTCATTTGTACGTTAATTCCTAATATGAATGATATCTAGTGCTTATCAGTTGTTTGTTGAAGTACCATGTAAATCTAAAGCAGAGCCTTAAAGCAGGAAACTAAGAGCTTCCCAGTACTAATTTTGCAGTCCGTGGCTTGGAACAATCAGATATGAGTTAAAGGAGGCTGTGTTTGAACTGAATAATCTTTGCTTTGTAGTTCGGCCGAACACTGGAGTAAAGAGGATGACAGCTGCATATGAAGTTGTCTGAATCACTGATACAAGGATGCAAATGAGCTCCATGGCTTTGCATAAAATCTGCAGACCCAAGCTATTTCCACACAATGCCTCTTGACATCTCAGCACATAGACTGAGAGCCTGTGTTGCGTTCTCATTTTCATCTCGCATCAGATGGACGTTGAAGGACATTGGGAACATCTTGCATAATTAGACACAATTGCCCCAGAAAGATGAAGGGTTGGAAATATTTATTGCTGTAGATGAGGGTTGCCAGCTGACCGGCAAAAAGCAGCAGTAGCAGCAACAGCCTTGGCCTGCTCTTGTGCCTCGAACACCAACTACTTGCAGAAATTGGCAGGCAGAGATAATGATGGCATGCAAGTTTGCGCCACTGGCCAATGTGCTCTGGTCAAGCTGCTGTTAGAGACACAGGAGCAGGAGCTGGCTTAAATTTTGGCAATGCCATCATGGGTGCATGCACACATCAAAAGGATGCTGCCATTGCATTCTATTCAATGCATATTGCTATCTTGAAGGCATGCACTTTTTAACACACTTTTTTAAAAACAGGGTTTCAACCAACCAACCAACCAACCAACCAACCAACCAACCAACCAACCAACCAACCAACAGGTACTTATATACCGCTTTTCAACACAAAGTTTACAAAGCGGTTTACAGGCAAAATAGTAATAATATAGTTAAATGGTTCCCTGTCCCAAAGGGGCTCACAATCTAAAAAAAAGTCAGAATACCACCAGCAACAGCCACTAGAAAAGATGCTGCTGGGGTGAAGAGGGACAATTACTCTCTCCATGCTAAATATAAGAGGAACATCACTTGAAAGAGTGCCTCTTGCCCAGTTAGCAGAAGTCATTTTAAAAAATGAATTGTAAAATAAAGTATTTTCTTGACATTTGGGGTGGAAGAATGTTAATACAAGTAGGTGATCCCTTATCTGGACATCTGAAATCCAGATTATTCCAAAATCCCGACATATTTGTCCAAAACTAAAAAACACACACCTCTCTGTCGTGTGATGACTAGAAGGTCTTGTGCTCTTTCCCACGTACATGCTGTAAGTTCTACTCTCTGCAATTTGGTGTGTGCCATTGTTGAAAAATATCAGTGACCAATAGACACCCAAAGGGCTCCCAGTGAAAAGGGCAAGAGGAAGCATTTCTCATTAGATGTATGCAATTATTCCAAAATCCAAACACCTTCCTGTCCCGAGCAGACCGGATAAGGGATACTCAACCTGTAGAGGATGAATGATAACGTGCAAAGTAAGATCCTTGCTGGTCAGACCAAGATCCAAATGGCCCAGTATTCTGTTTCCAGCAGTGCACAGTCAAAAGCCCGTGAAAGGTCAGCACATGAAGGCTGTGGTATTGTTTGATGTGAGCACCTGGTATACAGAGATCAATTTCCTCAAACATGAAGGCTCATTTGCTGCTATGAGTAAGAGCTGTTGGTAAACCTGTCCTCCAAGAATGAGCTTAATCCTTTGAAAAAGCTGTCTTTGCTAGTGGCCACCCCCACGCCTTGAGGAAGTGAATTCCGTGCGTTCATTGTGTGTTGTATGAACACATAATCTCGGCAGCATTGTTTTGGGAGGCTGCTTGTTTTTAATTCGTCCGTACAAACAGAGAATGGAACATAAGAACATAAGAAGAGCCCTGCTGGATCAGACCAAAGGCCGATCTAGTCCAGCTTCCTGTAACTCACAGCGGCCCACCAGGTGCCCCAGGGAGGCATGAGACCACAAGATGCTTGCATCCTGTTGCCACTCCCTTGTGTGTGCCATCTCATTGCCCCAAATACTGAGTCAGGGGTGGAAATGTCCTGAAGGCAAAATTATGTTGTGGAGTTGGGGGCTCAGGGGGGAATCCGAATTTGCGCTGGAACAGACCGGCAGGCTGACCTGCTCTATATTCAGGTTAGGAGGCGGTTGGAGGTCACCTCGGGATCAGGGGCTATTTTCCCCTTACCCTGGGTAAAGCTCCAGCCACCCCTATGCGCCAGTGAAATTGCTGGCACAAATCCAAGTGGCCCATATAGGGCTGATCAGGCCAGGGATGGGGGTTAGGATCTGCCCTGATGGATCGTGGCTCCACCCCCTCCCCGGACCAGTCCACCTATGTGCCCATCCTCCCCCACTTCTGCCTTCCCGCCCCTTCTAGTGGTCTTGCGTTCCGCTTCACCTGGCCTTTGATTTGAACCAGGTCACCGTTACCTACTCATGAATAAACAAGCACACAGCTTGGTTTCACTTACCATACATTTGCCTTCTCGACTTGGTCGATGACAACTTCCTTCTCGAATATATTTTTAGGCCTGAGTTCATCAGTTTGAGACCACTCTGGTGGCATTGCATTCCTCTCGGCCTGCCTTCCGAAGGGGACTGAGCCACATTTGCCTACTCACAAATTAACATACACATGCGGTTCAAGTTTCACTTTCTACAGGGCTCAGTGCATTTTCCTTGTCAGCTTGTCAGTTTCACAACCCACCAACCAGTAGCGCTGAGTTCGTGGCAGCATGGGGGCCAGCATCCCTCCCAATATTGCATGGGTGTGGCTGTGCCCTCCCAATATCTGGTCCCCTGCGCCCCCCCTGCAAACAGCGTAGCCCACTGCGAGCATGTGCAGTTGGTTGCGACGCGAGGCAACCACTGCGCATGCTTGCTCTAGAAGCAGCAAGAGCCAATGGGATGCGGGTGCATCCCAATGGTTCCTCCCCTCTGGCAGATTGGCCGGCTGGCCGCAGCAACCCTTCCTGAGGCCGAGGCGCGCAATCCCCGGCCTTGGGAGAGGCATCTTTCGGGCGGGCAGACCCCTTCCCAAGGCTGGGAAGCACAATGGCAGCTACCATCGTGTGCCCCGGCCTCGGGATATGACAGGGTGTGGTCACACCAGGGGGCGTGGTCACATCAACGTCAGGGGCGTGGCCACATCGACATCGGGGGCATGGTCATGGGCACCCCCAATGTTAGGAGGAAGTCGGCGCCATTGCCACCTACAATCAGGTCACACAGTTTGGGAAACATGGAAGTAGAGGTATTTTGAGCCAGGAACTAGAACTATCAGCGCAATCTTACACCCCATTTAGTGCTGACGCTGCGCTCTTGCACCGGCCAGATGCTGTTGCAAATGTACCGTAAAGAGCATCTGCGTTGCGCTAAGGTGCTTGGCCGGCGCTCGTGGCAGCGCTAACGGTCGGGCACTGCGGCAGCGCTGGCCATGCACCAGGCGAGCGTCGGCACTGCTGGGTTGGCACAGGGCCTCTGTGAGGGCGTTCCGGGGGCGTTACTAGGCGGTGCAGTGGGTGGAGACCATGATTATGATGCGGTTGTGATGCAGGACGGCCGTAATGCCAAATCCTAAACCCCGTCCCTGGCCAGGGCAGCCCCTATTCGGGCTGCTCCTGTCCACGTTCCTCTGTGCCTGCAAAACAGCAGGCGCAGATCTGAACAGGCCTGTAGGGGTGACTGGGGCTTACGTGGGTGTAAGGGAAAAATCTCCCCTTGGCCTGCACTCCGCTGTTGCTGCCTCCTAATGGGCCTTAGGATATTGCCCTGCTATGTCAGACTTACAAGGCTGGCACAGTATAAGATTGCGCCCTATGTTTTCCTTCACACATCCTGATTCACCAGACCTCACCTCTTGACCTGCCACAATGAAACATAGTCCAGCCTAGGCTTTCCAAAAATCTAGGTTCCAATCTAACACTTTTCAAAGCCTCACCAGGTTCTTCTCCTTAACTAATCAACGTGCATTCCTGATGCTACCCACTGACTATTTTTAAAATCCTAACTTGACAACCCAACTCTTGAATCAGTCTTTGGCAAGAATGGGCCCTCAGAGATGGCTTGTTTAGAACAGTGACTTGTGAAAGAACATGAGAGAGGAGCTCCTCTGAGACCAGTTAGTTCTTACTCTTGAGGCCAGTTCGGAACATCCACATCTAATTGTGGGGTGGTGTTTTGCCTGAACTGACGCAGGGATTAAATGCTAGTTTAAAAAAACTAGTATTTAAATTGCATGTGAAGTGGTAGTTGAGATGTCTTCCCACATGAAGAGGCAACAGTACCCCAGTGTGACCGTGGTGTAATCATGTCGGTTGGGGGCTTGTTGGGCAGGTATCACCAGGACTGGCAGGTGAGAACCACATATATCTCAGTGGTTCTCACCTGCCATATATATATATGAATCATATATATATATGATTCCTTTAATGCACTTCCTGCTTGATGATGTCACTTCCGGCTATGACATCACTTCTAGATTACTTACATCACTTCTATTGAATCCCAACACAAGTGCCATTCTAAAAAGTGAATCCCAGTGCTAAAATGTTGAGAACCATTGATTGATTGATTACAACAAAATCCTGAAGGTGTGAACCCCACCATGTGTCACAATAAACCTACCCAAAAGCTTTCCATTGAAATAACCCCTAAGGGCAAGACCTGTACTCTACCCAGAAGTATTCTGTATTTCAATAGACATGTTTGCTCTGAAAACCTACTTGTAACCATGTGGAAGGGCCATTGTCAGACAAGTGTGACAGCCACAAAGCGCGAATGTTGCACAGCTCAGCATGTTCTCATTGATTGTTCTCATGGAGGAAAACTCCATCACATGTTATGAGCCATGATGAGTATTAGCTGCTCTCTCATTATGAGGGCCGGGTAGGACTTTTTTTGCTGTCATCTGAATTATTCATGGCTGGCAGTTTTTTTTTTGGCTATCCCAGCCTGGCAAGGGAGGGACCATGTATTCAGTAGCTTTTATGATTTTAAAAATGTTACTTGTGTTTAATAAAGCTAAACCCAGCTATAGTCTGGTGTCTTCACTGTGGGGGCAGGTGCCAGGGTAAATACGCTACCTCAGAATGCCAGATGCAGGGGAATGGCAACAAGGTGCAAGTATCTTGTTGTCCTGTGGCATCTGGTGGACCACTGTGAGATACAGGAAGCTGGCCTAGGTGGGACTTGGCCTGATCCAGCAGGGCTCTTCCCATGTTCCTATGTACAGTGCAGAGAGCCAGGGTGCTGCTATACAAATGCAGTTCTTGATCTCTAAGATAGGGATTACTGAGACCCAGCTGTTCTCTTCTATCAGCTACCTTGCTTAGTTGCCTCCAGGGGCATCTCTCATTACAATCGCATAATGAAGTAATAAGCAGCCACCTCTGGGGAAGCCAATGCTATTCTTCTTTCAAAGGATAACAACAGCAGATTCAATGGAGGCCGGTTGTTTTTTTCCTACTACAGGACCCAGCCCTGTCTCTTCTGAGAGCACCAATAATTAATCATCTCTTTGCTTGTTGTGGGTCAAGGGGATGTTTGTTCACGAGCTCTTTCAGGAGGCTGTGAGTCTCTTGCTAACCTGCCTTCGCATCTAAACTGCTGACAAGGGGAGCTGTGGCTCCTATAGCCAGTGGTGTCAATTGGGGGTGCAGGGTGTGTGGATCACACAGGGTGACACCCTTGGGGAAGGTGGGATGACACCGCTAGTGGCCAACATTTTGGGTACGTTTTGGAAAGTTGGTACTTACACATAACACCACCATGTTACATATCACTGGAAAGGTACTTTGATGCTGAATGTAATGAAACAAACTATATTGAATTTTCTGTATTCTGTCAAATGTTATGGTTAATTAACCAGAAAAACAAAACAAAACTGCCTGCTGTCCATCACGGGGTGGGGTGGGGTGATGCACTGAGTTCTCAGTCACAAACCCTAGTGACGCCTCTGCCTATAGCAGTTCTGTGCCGAAGCTGGAAAGCCTGTTGTGTGCATGTGTGAAGGATTCATTCTACAACCTGGGCACTGGAATGAAAAAAATACCAACAGAATGTAAGCACTCCAGACTTTAAACTAGAACTGCCAGCTCAAACTGCAGAGGTTCAATCACACGAACCCTTTCAATATAGCTGCTGTTTATTCCAGCGGCAATGTCAGCAGGCAAGTATTTCATCTAGGTAGGTGTGGTTAATAGGTTAATATTAACCTATTAACTGAGGTTGATAGGAGCAGTTCACTACCCAGTGTGCTGGCAATGCAGAGATGCCATGCAGAGAACTCAGAACAGATTTATTTTACTGATGCATTTCCTGCTGCAAGAGGGAAGGTGTAAAAAACAACAACCAACCACCACCTTTTGTCATTGGCGTAGCTAATGAAAATGTAGCCCAGTACAGAGGGCTAAATGATGCCCTGGAAGTGACACAACTAAAGGAAGTGACATCACAGTTGTATTTTCCTTTTCTTGTTCCTTTGGCCATAACATTTGATAGGATGAAGATATTAGACTCCAATTTGTTTCACTGCATTCTGCATTGAACGGTATATTCAAGGTTTTCACAATTTTGGACACTGATGTCAAGCTAAGCTTGTTGCCCCCCCCCAAAGCTTGTTGCCTGGTGCAATTGTACCCACCTGCACTGCTTTAGCTACGCCCCTGCCTTTTGTTCTAAGAATCTCTGTGGATCAGCGATCTTTTGGCCAATCAGATCTATCATCTTGTTCTCAAGTTACCGCAGTGGCATAGGAGCTTCTGCAGTGCTACTCTTTTGTGTGCTGGCAATGACGCCTACCCAGGACAGCATCAACCCAGGTGCATATATGCTGGGCTGGGGGCAGGGAAGCCTTAGCATGCGATGTGCTTCTCTCATGTGGCCGGAAGCATTTACTATTGCCTGGTGGCACATAAAGTTGTGGTGCTCCTACGTTTTGTCACCATGCTGCTGAGATAATGTGAAAACTGGACAGAGGAGGCCTTCTGAAATAAGAGGCATCCATTGTGTCCTGGGATCATGTTCTGGAATAAGGGGCTAAGGACAAAAGTATATATTTTTGGAGAAGAGGCAAGGTGAGATGACTGGCCGAAACAGCAGGTTGATGGCACAAACGGAAAAGAGCAGGATACTTCTGATCCAGGAGCCATGATGCCACATGCCACTTCCAGGAAGTTTTCTTATGCTGTTGAAAAAAAAATAGGAGTATAGGAGAGCTCTTGAATGGATCCCATTCATATTTGAGACTTGGCCAGGAACGCTTCCTAGTGGATTCTACTCAGTGTTCCCGAGTGAGATCAATGGTGCCTCCTGAGCTTCAGCTCAGGGGATAAATGAGAGGCAACTTTAAACACACCGTTTGGCCTTCCGCCGATGTGTTTGTAAATAGCAGCCCTGAGTGCCCTGATCTGGATTAGGATGGTAGCCCAGAGGATGGAGTTCAGTCTCATGCTGTGATCTAGAGCTGGATCAGAGCATCCAGGTGCTGCAACTTAAAAAAAAAATGGCAAGCAACAAACATGTTTAAAGTCACATTTTGTTTGGTTTTCAGGCACCTTGGGCAGGCTCTTCATGTTATGGTTGCCACAGATGGGCAGCTCCAAACTGTCTCCCGGTGGCATGTGATACCTATCCTGATCACAATACGGGCACCCCTCCCCCCTGTATCCACAGATCCAGTATCTGCAGTTTCAGTTATCCATGATTCTCTATGCCTCGCCCATGCTCATTACCTTCTGCTTTCTTCCATTAACAGTCGCGTTTTGTTACTTTTACAGACACTACAGGAGAAACAAGCAGGCAGGCAGCATTGTACATATGGGATGGTTTCCGTAATTGCAGGGGTGCCCTGGAACAGATCCCTTATAGATACAGAGCGCAATCCTAACCTGGAGTTAGGCCAGCACAGTTAGGCCACCAAAGTTTGGCTTGCTCAAGGGCCACCATAAAGCATGTCTGAACCCTCTCAGAGTCAGGGAGGATGGTGCACATCTGTGTGCTGGCCTCTCTGACTCTGAGAGTGGTCCAAACATATTTTACGGTGTCCCTTGTGCCGGCCAAACTTTGCTGGCCTAACTGTGCCAGCCTAACTCTAGGTTAGGATTGCACCCACAGAGGGAGGCACCTATATATGGAACAGCAAATCAATGCATATAAATTGCTGGTCCTAGGTTGCTGGAGGTCCTTGGGCAAAATCTGATTCTAGGTAGCCAATGGAGCCCCCTGACTGATGGTACAATGGAGCCCCCTGCCTGATGGTACATTAGATGGTACATTGGACCAGTATCTGCCACTGATACGGAAAATTAAGGCATTAGCCAGGCTTATGTGCCACGATAAGCCTGTGCTGCAGGGCTAGTGCCACAATCAGGGCTGGCCTTAGGGCAATGTGGCCTATATTGGGCCCTGCACTCTGGGGGGGTGGTGCACTGAAGTGGTGGGCAGATAGCCGACTGCTGCAGCTGGTAGCTGGAAATCTGGAAGGGTGGCATGGCGTCAGCTCTTTTGGACTTACCCTCCCTCCCTTGGGACTGTTTGGCCAGAAATGGGCCTCCCAGTAGTTCATGGTGACATCATCACATCACCGCGAACAATTTCTGGGTGCTGTGCTTTGTGCACGGCACCACAAGCATCTGGCTCACTGAAGCTGCCTGTTGGGAGGGTGGGGGGCCCACACCCCAATTGGGCTCCACTGGTCCTGGGGCCAGCACTGGCTGCAATGGCACAGGACATTGGCCCAGAGTCTACCTGATGGATCTCTGACAAACCCTTGCATGTTGAATTAAGGGCGGAATCCTAACCTGGATTAAGGCTGGCAAAGTTAGACTAGCAAAGTTTGGCCGGCACAAGGGCCACCGTAAAGCCCATTTGGACCACGCTTGCCGTCAGAGAGGCCAGCATACATATGTGCACCACCAGCGGTGTCATCCGGCAATGAGCTGCCGGAATGCTAGGTGGGACTTACCACCTGATTGGCTGCCCGTCCGCGACATGTCGCCGCCTGCCCGCCCGCCGTGCGGGCACCCCTGGCTTCGGAGGGGATGCCCACTTGCCTGGGGGGTGCACCGGGTGCCTGGGCAAGCAGTGGAGGGGCGCGCCAACTGGAGGGAGCCCGCGCGGCGGGCGGGCAGGTGGCGACACGTCACGGACAGCCTGTCAATCAAGCGGTAAGTCCTGCCTAGCATTCCGGTAGCTCGTTGCCGGATGACACTACTGTGCACCACCCTCCTTGACTCAGGGAGTGATCCGAATGCGCTTTGCAGGTGGCCCTTGTGCTAGCCCAACTTTGCTGGCCTAACTGTGCCAGCCTAACTCCAGGTTAGGATTGTGCCCTAAGAGAAACAGGGTAGCATAAATATGCAAAGATAGCATTTAAAAGCATAGAATTTCTCCCCAATCATTTGTTAAGAAAATGGCCGAGCAGCAAAGGATGTGCTCCACATTATAGAGTCTTTATTTGTATTTGTAACATATCTTTTCTCTGTTGCAATTTGGAGAAGTTTCACAAAGATGATGATGAATGACATATCTATTTCCTCTGGCTGCTTGTGAAAATCTCATTTTAATGATATACACACCAGAAATATTTCTACAGCACTTCAGTGTCTCATTCGAAAAGATTAATCCTTGGAGCTTTTTCCATTTAGAATCGTTCTGACTTCTGAGGTATTCTGGTTGCCCTATCATTCCTTTGCCAGAAAACGGCAGAGATTCTCTGGTGGTCCACTGTCAGTATTCTAAGGACACTTCTTGTAATAAGACAGAAAAACCCTGCAGCAATTGTCAGGATCTTTCAAGTGAACTTGAAATTGAATTTTTAGATTTGAAAACTAAGCTGCTCTTTCCTTTGAGACAGAAGTAAAGAAAGTTACACAAGTATCGGCGACCCTGCCAATTTTTTTCTCTCCCTTATCGCAATGGATGCAAAGTCAGTAGAAAAAAATTATTTGTTATAGCTAAGATGGGGGGGGCGGAGAGACTTAAATAACTGGAAACAGTTATCTGGAAACAGCTACCTCTGCTGGTCCCTGGAAAGGGTCTGCAATAATTCTACTGAAGGATGCCACAAGAGCATATACAGTATGTTGCCCTGTCCTCATTGCTCTTTGTTTGCAGACGTGGCACCAGAGATCAATCAACAGTATTTATATCAACAGTATTTGTGAACACACGTTCACAAAGTGGTTTGCAGACAAATAATAATAAAGCTCAGTGGCTCTCCGTCCCAAATTTGGCTCACAATCTTAAAAAAATGCAGAACACCACCAGCAACAGCCACTAGAAAAGACATTAACACTGCACAGGGGTGAAGAGGGACTCTTCCCATGCTAAATATAAGAGGAACACTGCTTGAAAAAGTGCCTCTTGCCCAGTTAGCAGGGATAAGATAGATCAACCAAGTTTGGTACTGCTTCAGGACCTACCCCCTTAAGAAGGTCCAGCTGGCCTAGCTGACGCCCTGAGCCACCAATACCAGCCAGCCACCACTGATTCAGGACTTGCATTAGAGTTTGGGCAGTGATGGGCAGTCCAATACTATGATGCCCGGGCGTTGGAGGTGTAGTGGTAGCCAAACAGCAACTGCCTTTTGGAAAGACGATCTCCGCATCGGCACTGCCAACATCTCACAGCACAAAGAGATACTGCTGCAATTTCCATGTCCAGAACATATTGGTTTCATTCAACAATCCTCTGTAGTCATGCTTTTCACTAATGCTACACCTGATTTTTCACTGTGTGTGCTAGAGGCTAAAAGTAGGGAGGCATTTGTAGCAAGGTGAATGTGGAAAAGAGCGTCCATTCAACCCCAGGGAGGCTCAGCTAAACCTCCCATTGGAGTACCCCCCCTCTCTGTGTGTGTCTTCGTCTTCCAGCCTCTTCCACACAATGGCTTCAGACAATGAGAAAGGTTGCTTCATATAATGCAGGCATGCCCTGATATCTGCTGGGGTTCTGTTCCAGACTGTGGAAACCGTGGATGCTGGGAACGTCTTTTTAAAGACAGGGGAACATCAGTGGTTTTGCTGCAGCAAGGTAGAAAAAAGATATTTGTTTAATAATTTTCCCCTATCTTTTTAATAGGCATCCCAGTATCCATGGTATCTGTGGATAACTGAAATCGTGGACAAATAATCTGTGGATACTGGGGCATGTCTGTACAATGGTCTTCAACCCTTTTCATAGACCCATATCAATCAATCAATCAATCAATCAATCAATCAATCAATCATGTATGAGACTGGGGACGCACCATATATCTTGGATTTGATCTGCCCAAATCCAGCCCCTGTGGCCACCCCACTACCCTCCCTGCAATCTTCAGAAACATTCTGCAGATCCTTGCTGATCCAAAATTGTGCACACAGTGTTTCTTGTGTGAGGCTGGGCTGCCTTTGTAAGGCCCGACCCTGCCTCTGTTGTGCACCGCGACCAATAAGATAGTGTGCAAGGTCTTGTGGGATAGGGAGGCCGGGCAAAAGCCTCTCTCCTCCACCGCCGTCATCATCCTGGTGAAGCCATGGAAGACGGCCATTTTTGTGATGTTGCTGCAACCCCACAAATGAGGCTTTGTGATCCCATTGGGGTCATGGCCCACAGGCTGAACAAACACAAATATAATAGAATGTCAAAAGGCTAATGTTTCCTGGAACACAACTTATTATTTATTTATTTATATCGCCCTTCCTTCAAGGCGCTCAGGGTTCCTGGTTCCTCGGGGTACACGGTTCCTTCCCTCCTTTTGTCCTCACAACAACCCTGTGAGGTAGGTGAGGCTGAGAGTGACTGGCCCAAGGTCACCCAGGGAGATTCATGGCTGAGTGGGAATTTGAACATGGATTTTCCAGGCCTTACATCCAACTCCCAAACCCCTGCCATGGGGTCCACACTCAAAATGACAAGTCACCATGTCACTTGATCTGCGACAGCAGGATGGGTGGGGAGCTCCTTCTTTTAAAAACATAATGGCATTAAAAGCAGACTCCTAAACAGCGCTGGATTAGCAAGGCCTGCGGGCCTGTGCGAAATCCAGTGCAGCTTTGGTGCACTGGGGAGTCTCCCTGGGACAAGGGCACGTTCGCGCCCTTGCCTGAAGGGAGGCTGTAGCCCAGTGGTGTCATTCAAATGATTTAGGAACAGGAACTCACTTTTGATTGGCACTTGTCGGGAACCCGGAACCAGCCACGGAGCCCGTTAGGATCCGGAATGCCCGTTCTGGTCCGTTCCCCCGAATGACATCACTGCTGTAGCCTCGTCATGGTTCTCCTTCCAGCCTTATCGCATCTCTGCCCCGCTCCCCAGGCCGGAACAGCTACCAGCTCGCCCACCCCTGCCCAGTTCCTCTCTCCTGCCTGCCCAGATCCGCTCTTACGCCAGTCGAGTTCGGTTGGCGCAGGAGCAGCGCTGTGGAGCCTCTGCCGATGCTGCTGCTCGCGTCGGCCCAACGGTTCTAGTGCTCATGCGGGGGTGTTGGTCGGTGCCACATCGGCGCTAGTGACGTTGGGCCGACGCAAGCACGTCCTTTATAAGATTGTGCTCCAAGTATTCTGAGCAGTGCTGATAGTTTGAGCGACAGCATAGTCTCAAAACTACCCAGCGTTGATTACTCATCCAGGGAGAACAGGACTGAACATGAAGACATATTTGCCTGGAGGGCAGCGCTTGTTTACAGACTCTCATCATCGCCCCTTTTCATGGAGATGGCATAAAATGCTGTACGTTGTTGAGTCGATAACGGAGATATAGGAGTAGCGTGAGTCTGCGTCCTTGATCAGAAGCAGCAGCCTACTGTGCAGAACGACCCTTGTCATGCAGGGGATCTGGTGTTCTATAGGCTCCTAAAACCAAACAGAAATCTTCCGCAGATGGCAAGGTAAAATTGAGTTATAAAATCTCCACCCTTCATTTTCTGGGGGGTACAATCCTCACCTGGAGTTAAGCTGGCACAGTTAGGCCAGCAAGGTTTGGCTGGCACAAGGCCAGTGGCGGATCTAGGGGGGCAGGGGGGGCACGAGCCCTGGGTGCCATCTTGGGGCCATCTAGGGGGGTGCCAGTGGCCCCCGCAACATTGTGTGGGTAGACCTGGGCTCCGGAGCCCAGGTCTATCCATTGGGACCAGCCGCGAGTAGAGGGAGCCCAGGTCTACCCGGGTCTGCTTCTGGTGGGTAGACCTGGGCTCCCATGGGGGCACACTTCTATTGGGTGCCCTGGGCGCCATTTTGACTAGGTCCACCCCTGCAAGGGACACTGTAAAATATGTTTGGACCACTCTCCAAGTCAGAGAGGCCAGCACACAGACAGGCGACATCTTCCCTGATACAAAGAGATGTATCTCTTTGCGCTTGTGGTGGCCCTGGGCATCCACTAAAGCTGAGGGTTGGGAGAGTTAAAACAGATAAAAGGAAGTACTTTTTTACCCACCGGGTAGTTAATCTGTGGAACTCCTTGCCACAGGAGGTGGTGATGGCATCTGGTCTTGATGCCTTTAAGAGGGGATTGGACAGATTTCTGGAGGAAAGGTCCATCATGGGCTATAGGCAATGATGGATTGTGCAACCTCCTTACAAAGGTGGTGGGCTACTGGTACCAGGTGCAAGGGAGTGGCAACAGGTTGTAAGCATCTTGTTGTTACATGCCTCCCCGGGGCACCTGGTGGGCCGCTGTGAGATACAGGAAGCTGGACTAGATGGGCCTTTGGCCTGATCCAGCAGGGCTCTTCTTATGTTCTTATGTTCTTATGTTCTTATGTGTCAGCCAAACTTGCTGGCCTAACGGTGCCGTCCTAACTCCAGATGAGGATTGTGCCCTGGATCTGTTGAGCAGGCCCCGCTCTGTGTATCATCTTTTCACTCAGATGAAATTGGCGAGAGCCTATGGCTCAGCTTTCTCCATTGTGGCACCCACATTATGGAACTTGTCACAAGGCCAATCATTTCTCCCTAGCCTTACCTGACTTTCACTTACAAGTGGAAACATTTTTGTTTCCAAGGCATTTCCTGGAAGGCGACCGAGGACTGACCAGCAGTGGCGGTCCTAATTATATTTTTTTGGGGGGGGAGGAGTGCTCCCAGGAGCTGCACCGGAGGAGGGGAGGGGGACAGCGAGGAGGTGGGTGGTGCAGCTGGCGGCAAGCAGTGTTCGGCCCTCTGTCTATATCATTCCAAAATGGAGAGTTTGTGGATAACAACGTAAGAAGAGCCCCACTGGATCAGGCCAAAGGCCCATCTAGTCCAGCTTCCTGTATCTCACAGTGGCCCACCAGATGCCTCAGAGAGCACACAACTAGGGACCTGCATTTTGTTACCACTCCCCTGCATCCGGCCCTCCAAGCAGGGGTGGCGAGGGGTGGCGGGAACCATGGGCACCGGTAGCGGTGAGGCGCTATTGCTTGGAAGCCAGATTCGTGATAAGGAGCTTCTTTCCCACCTGCTAACAAACCTTAGTCCCACAGCTCAGTGGTGTTCCTTGGGTGGGTGGGTGGGGGAAATGTTAAATTTTTCAGGCTCCTGAACACCTGTGTAAAATAAATAAATAAATAAATAAATAAATAAATAAATAAATAAATAATGCAAGTATTTATATACTGCTTTTCTTTGGCCATTAGATTGCTCCTCTGGCTTTAATTCAAAGCGGTTTACATAGGCAGGCTTTATCTCTAAACCCGCAAGCGTTTTTTTTTTACAAATTACAAAGAAGTTCTATCTTTCAAGAACTACAAACAACATACAGATGGAACTTTCGTGGTTTAGTCCTTCTTTCTGGCCACACGCTTGCCTTCCTGCTGGCTGATAAACGGCTTCTCTGCTCCCACCAAAGAAACAGCTGGCCCAGCACAACTCCTCTCTCACAGGCAGCTGGAGACAGCTCTTATCAGTCGCATTTCTCAAGGGCTGCCGCTCACAGAGACTTCCGGTGTTGTCAAATTGGTGACCTTTGGATCTTATCTTCGGGCAAACGGAGGCTTTAACCCTCTCAACTAAACCTCCAACTAAAATGGCCCCTGCCCCTCCCCATCAGAGCCATTTATGGCTGTGAAAGCAAAGCGGAGAGACGCCTCTGCTTTGCTTTGGCAGCCGTGAATGATTCTGAAGGCGAAGGGGAGGGGCCACTTTACACAGGTGTTCAGGAGCCTGAAAAAGTTAACATTTCCCCCCTCTAGGAATGCCGCTGCCACAGCTGCTGCAAAATGGCTGTGGCCTGCCAAGATGGAGTCAGACCTTAGCCAGTGATTTTAACTAGTCATCCACAGGGGGTGTTTTCATAGTTCTGTTTGAATGAATCTATGAAATTTAAGCTAGAATGGGCTTATGGTCGTTTCAAAATAATGTATGGTGCTGTGAGTACCGTGGGTGGAAAGACAACTCATAAAAACGATACGTAAGTAAATTCACTCCCTCATTCATAATGCCCCAGAAGGCATGAGAGAAATTCAGAGAAGCGTTTTGGTGTGATGTACAGAAATGGCCCATGATAATTTGCATGAAGTAATAGCTACTTCTATTTCCGCCTAAACAACCCGGCTATCCTTTGGAAGAGAAATGCCTGAGGAAATATGTTTAGTTATAAAAGAAGAGTTGGAGGCAACTGAATTAGGCTTAGTTTAATCAGAGTGTATCAGGGCGCAATCCTAACCTGGAGTTAGGCTGGCACCGTTAGACCAGCAAAGTTTGGCCAGCACCAGGGCTACTGTAAAGTGCGTTTGGACCACTCTTGGAGTCAGAGAGGATGGCACAAGTCTGTGTGCTGGCCTCTCTGACTCCGAGAGTGTTCCAAACATACTTTACAGTGTCCCTCGTGCCAGCCAAACGGTGCTGGCCTAACGGTGCTGGCCTAACTCCAGGTTAGGATTGTGCCCTCATTCAGTTCAGCTGTACTGTCTTTTGAGTTCCTTCTTGATAAAGAGCTCTATGAGATGAAACACTGGCATTTTTCTTGTTTTCTTGGACTAATAAATTATTTGCAGAGGGTCTTTGCATCAGACTCCTTGACCTGCCTCATATGTGGTAGATTAAGCTGGAAAATAGTGACTGTCCCAAGGTCACGGGCTGCCCGATCCTAACCCCTTACCTGAGCCGGCACAAGTCCCTTGTGCCGGCGCAGGCAAGTGGCAAATGCTCCGTAAAGTGCATTTGCGCCGTTCGCTGAGGAGACAGGGCAGCGCATGGACGTGTGTTGGACTCTGTGCTCTTTCTCCTGGGACCGTAGACCCAAAGATAAGGCTGGCCTTCTTAGGCTGGCACAGGGAATCTGGGTGGTTGGCGGGATGGGGCGGTGGGATGAAGTGGGGAGCAGGGCGGAACAGAGTGGAGGGAGGGTGGAAAGCAGGCAGGCCAGTGGGTGGGCTGACCCAGGGAGGGGATGGAGACAGGATCTGGATCCTAACCTCCGTCCCTGGCCAGGGCGGCCCCAATTCTGGAGTTGGTCCACTGCGCATTACCTGGGGAGAAAGGAAAAAAAATCCCCTAGGCCTGAGTCTGACGCCATCTTTTGCAATTGCAGGGTCAACTCCGCCTCCCCATCCATTCCATAGCTGGTGGGAACCAAGCTTAGAGGGCCCGTGAATGTGTTGTCTGGTGCTCGTTGGCCAGACCAGAGTGCCTTTTCTTCTGGGAACTGAGGTCAACTTTTCCAGTCTAGCCACTGGGCTTAGCTGCCAAGGGGAACCCTAGGAACTTAACCCTAGGAACTTAATTGGGCACAGGCAAAGTCTCCTGGACCACTGGGGTTTGCCAGTGGTCAGGAGGGAACTGGCTCCACCACCCACAGTCTCGGGGGTGTCTGGGGGCTGATGCCAGACCCTGGGGACGATGCCACCTGGGTAGCACGGCAGCAATTCCGAGCCCTGGGCTGGATATAGGGCAGGCATGTTGGCCTGCCTATTCCAGCTCAGGGTTAGGATTGCGCCCACAGTAAGCTTCCAAGTTGGCCACAGTCTGTCTGAAGCCTTACAGCATGTCCAGTACACAAATGGTCTTGTAACGTTTCCAGATTTGTAGCTCACCTTTTACGCCAACAGGTAATATGGGAGCCACTTCTGATTTCTAGTATGTTGATACTGGGTGTGAAGGGAGGTCACAGCTAATGAATCAAGGCACGTTGTCTTTCACCAAAGTGCAGCACATGACATGAATATTTTATGTCTTATTCTTTTACTGCCACTGTTTACTGTCAAAGGCAGTTCTGGTTTTTGTGGATAGTGACACCGATGGATTTCATTTCAATGCATTCCATTAAGAATTGGTAACGATTTGATCATGACCTTGTCACTCACTCCCACTTAAGTTCCAGCTTCAGTTACTGGAGGTAGCTCATATTTCATTAAACCTCTTCTATAACCGCTGCAGATCTGCCTAATACGTAATGTACCCTGCTAACTGGGCAAGAGGCACTTTTCCCAGTGGTGTTCCTCTTATACAGTATTTAGCAGGGGGAGTGTAATTGTCCCTATTCACCCCTGCGCAATGGCTTTTCTAGTGGCTGTTGCTGGTGGTGTTTTGCATTTTGTTTTAAGATTGTGAGCCCTTTTGGGACAGGGAGCCATGTATTATTACTATTTGCCTGTAAACCACTTTGTGAACTTTGGGTTGAAAAGCGGTATATAAATACTATTTGATTGATTGAATGTCAGGGAACACTGAAGTGGCTTAGGTAATAATAATAATAATACATGTATTTATATACCGCCTTTCTTAAGATCACTAGATTTCTCTAATGACTGTAACTCAAGGCGGTTTACATAGGCAGACTTTTATTCATAAACCCGAAGGTTTTTACAATTTACAGAAATGTTCTATCTTTCAAGAACAACACTCATACAGATCTTTCTTTCTGGATTTAGCCTTCTTTCTTAGCCACCCGTCTGTCTTCTGCTGGCTGATGAGGCTTCCCTGCTCCCACCAGAGACGCAGCTGACTTCAGCACACTCCTCCTCCCACGAGGCAGCTGGAACTCAGCTTTTAATCAGCCGCAGTTTGCAAGGTCTGCCGCTCACACAGACTTCTGGTAGGCAGAACAATAACTGAATATCCTTTTGGAACCACAAAGACATAACTCGAGCTTAGTGAAATTCAGATCTGGCTGGCCTATGCTGAATCCAGTTCAGGTTGGGAGCAGGCTGGGGAGCAACTTGTAGTAAGGGGATTTTATTCTCCTTACCCTGTGTTGCATATCAGCCAGCCCTATGGGGCTACTTGGACCTGCGCTCATTATTTCATAGATGTAAATCTGAACAACCAACGTAGGTCACCCAGGACGCGATCCTAACAGTTAGGCCAGCAAAGTTTGGCTGGCACAAGGGACACCATAAAGTATGTTTGGACCACTCCGCTGAGGACACAGTCCTATACTGTGCTGGAACAGTCAGGACGGCAGAGCTGTGCTGTATCCAGTGCAGTATGGAGGGAGACTGGAGCCTCCCCGGCGCGTTCAAGCCTTTGCACAAGGGGAGGCACCAGTCTCCTCTATGGGATCTTCCTATCTGTGCCTGCTAAATGGCAGTCGCAGATCCGAGGAGGCTGTGTGGCCCAAATCGGGGCAGAGCAGCCTGGGGACAAGCCCTTAGATTCTGCAGATTCTTGGAGACTGCAGCTGTAAATGAACCCCAAAATGAGCCTATACAGGGTTGTCACCTTTCTGAAAGGAGTTATGCTCTGTACATTGCCTATGACAAACAACGATAGGGACCAATGCTATCCAACTTTCCAGTGCCAATGCAACTGCAATGCAGCCCCAGCTTTTCCTTGGGCCCTCCCATCTGCCCCTGCCTCCGAATGGAGCAAAATGGGCCTCCTGGAAGCAGTTGGTGGTGAGGTCATTATGTCACCACCAATTATTTTTAGGTGCCAGGCTGGTGCTGGTTTTGACCTTTAAAGCCCTTCACGGTTCAGGTCTAGGTTACCTGAGGAACCGCCTTCACCCTTACATTCCAGCCGGCCCTCATAGGTAATCTGAGAAGCCCTTCCTGCAAGTGCTGCTTTTCTCCCAAGGTAAGGGGTTGGCGGCATTGGGGCGAGCCTTCTCAGTAGTGGCAGCGCAATTATGGAACATGCCTGGCTCTTATACCTCTGCAGCACAACCTGCATTGTAAATAGGTTGCCCCCCCTCCAACAGTTCTTTTTATTTATATTTTTATTGCTTATTGTTTTATGGCTTTAATGTACTGCATTCCCCCCCTCCCCCGGACTTTATTTTCCTGGGCTCCAAGATCACCGCTGATGGTGACTGCAGCCATGAAATTAAAAGATGTTTACTTCTTGGGAAGAAAGCTATGGCAAACCTAGACAGCTTAATCAAAAGCCAAGACATCACCCTGCCAACAAAGGTTCGCATAGCCAAAGCGATGGTTTTCCCAGTAGCCATGTATGGCTGTGAGAGCTGGACCATAAGAAAGGCAGGGCGCCGAAGAATAGATGCTTTTGAATTATGGTGTTGGAGAAGACTCTTGAGAGTCCCCTGGACTGCAAGGAGATCCAATTGGACAATCCTCCAGGAAGTCAAGCCTGATTGCTCCCTGGAAGGAGAAATCCTGAAGCTGAAGCTCAAATACTTTGGCCACTTCATGAGAAGAGAGGACTCTTTAGAAAAGACCCTCATGCTTGGAAAGTTGAAGGCAGGAGGAGAAGGGGGTGGCAGAGGATGCGATGGTTAGATAGTGTCACCGAAGCGATGAACATGAAATTGGGCGAACTCCGGAAGCTAGTGGAGGACAGGGAGGCCTGGCATGCTGTGGTCCATGGGGTCGCGAAGAGTTGGACATGAGTTAGTGACTGAAAAACAACAATTTCCACCCCCTCCAATAATTGTAAGCCACCTTGGGCATCTGCCTTGGCAGTGGAAAGGTGGGGTAGAAATCTCTTAAACAAACAGTTACTTGGACATGCGCACCATTGATTTCAGTGGTACATCCATGTAAACATGCATAGGACTATAATATAAAGAAACTGAATTATTTTATTTTTTATTTATTTGTAAAAAAATTAAACCCAGGCCATTGCCCATAGGAGCCAACAGGGCAGCTTACCACAACTGAAAAACAATACATCAAATTGATAACTAGGGTTAAAAACATCTTTTTAATAAATCAAACACAATTACAAAAATAAAAAAGACAAAACATTACAGATGAACAAAAAGATTACAGGTCGAAAGCCAGGCAAAGTAAGTGGGTCCTCACCAAATGTTCAGAGGTGTCAAATGACTGGGTCATTTGTGCAGGGGGGCGGGGAGAGAGAGAGAGAGAGAGCAAGAGACTAAAAGCGTGTTGCAGAGCTTGGGGACTGTCAACAAAAAGGTGCTGCTTGTTGTTCTTGCCCATCATGCCTCACAAAGAGGCAGGACCTGGGGCAAGACCTCAGAGGATGAACAAAATGTGCAGGCAGACGTGTCAGAGATGTGTCAAGTATCCAGCCCCTAAGCTATATAGGCTTTAAAGGCAACCACAGGTGACAAAACACCATGTGCACATGTGCAGTTCCTGCCTTCTAATTTTCAGGTCACCAATATGATGTAAGGTGAAAAAAATCTTGCAGCAAAGCATACTGAACCTGTTCACTAAGGCTACAATCCTATGCACGCTTACCTGGGAGTAAGTCCCATTGAGTCTAATGATACTTTTGAGTAGACATGCGTGGGATAGGGCTGCAAGTGATTCTTGAATGGCATGGAAGTTAAACACATATTTGCATTAGAAGGCAGTATAATGACAATTAACTACCCATCTCATCCTGTGTAGAGTTAGATACGCCTAAACCCATTGACGTCAATGGACTTAAGCATGCCTGCACAAGATTAGCTGTAAACAAGGCTACTCCAAGAAGCAGCCAATGAATCATCTCCTAAATTGGAAGCCTCCTTCCTTGCCATTATTTTCACTTTTGAACGACTTTACAGCCATCCTTTTCTTTCGTAATTCCTTTCGAAATAAGAGCTATTTATTTAATCAGAACTCATTTCTGTGCAGATGCACTAGAACAGTGTTCTTCAACCTATGGGTCGGGACCCCAATGGGGTAGCAAAGCTGCATTTTGGGGGTTGCAGCAGCTTTTCAAAAACTGGGCAAATGAGGGCTTGGATCCAAACCAATAATGGCACTGCCTTATCAAAACTGAGTTTTTCATACAATCCTACACAACCATTTCTTGCTGTCTTGCCCTGCAGATCATAAGGTGAGCCCTGATTAGGCTGCTACCTTACAGGGTTGTTGTGAAGACACAAGCGGCAGGGGGAAATGGGGCAGGTGGAGGCAGGGGCTAGAGGGTAATGGGGACAGATCAGCCCCAGGAGGTGGTAGGATTGGCAGCAGGTCCCCAAATCTCAATCTTCATTTTTTGTCTCAGTCTCAATCTTCAGTCTCAGTTATTCATTTATTTATTGGGTTCGCAGCACCAAAATCTAGGAATACTGTACAGCCTTGAAAATAAAAATGAGTATTACTGAACAAAAGCAACTTTGCTAATAAAGAATTGCAAAGCTAGGTATAAAGCTAGCTGGGTATAAACCTAAGCAAATCAAATAATCGTGTCAAAGTCTGGAAGGCAGTTTGAGATAGCAAATCGAGAGAGCCAACCATAGAGCATGGGAAAGAAAATTTATGCTCTTTCTTCAAAAATTCTCCCAAATAAGAGAAGCCTGCCAGATCTAGCCAAAGGTTCACCTACTGCAGTTTCCCATATCTCACAGTGGCCAACCAGATGCCACAGGGAGCACACAGGAGAACAAGATCCCTGCATCCTGTGGCCACTTCCTTGCACCTGGCTTTCCGAGGTAAGCCGCGGCCACTCTAGCAGCACAAGCCCACGCCTATCTACTCAGAAGCAAGCCGTATTATTGCAATAGGACTTACTCCCAGGTAAATCGCGTGCATTTACGATTGCCCCCCAGGCGACGACGCAACCCGCAGCGGGCACTCCTGCCATCATAGATGTAGCTAAGCGCTCAGCTGGTGCAAGCGGCGAGAAGCGGCTACGCCGCAACCAATCAGGAGCCAGGACGCCGAGCAAGCCCCTTTCCCCATGCCCCAAGCTGTGTCCCTCGGAGTCGGGCTCCTATTGGCCGTCGCGTCAGCATTCTCCGAAGTACAGTTTGCTGCTGTCTGATTGGGCGAGCATCCACCCACCCGGAAGCAATCAAGCTCGCGATTGGGCGCCGTCGGCGGCCCAGTTTGCCCAGCCAATGGGAAGAGCGCTTGTTGGCTCGTGCGAAGATGGCGGCGCGCTCTGCTTTCTGTGAGGAGGAAGACGGGTAGGGGATGGAGTGAGTCCCGAGGAGACCGGGTTGGGCAGCAGCGATTGCTGGGTCAGTCCCGAGGCGTTCGCGGCTCCCGCACTGAGGACGGACGGCGGGCGATGAGGTGACGGGAAGATGGCGAGCGACGGGGGCAGGAAGCAGTTCTGGAAGCGGAACGTCTCCCGGGTGCCCGGCAGGTGAGCGGGTGCGGGAGAGCTGGGGGGGGGGGGCACCGGGAGGCTTCTGGCCTGTGTGAGGGCTAGAAACCGGTATACGCTCCTTTGGACATAAATACAGTGATGTTGGGCTCCAGGAGGCTTCCCGGGGTGGGGGAGGTTCTGACAAGGGTGTATTTCTTATAAGGGGGTGTAGTTCTTGTAAAGGGGTATACGATAAGGGTGTATGTGTATTTCTTATAAGGAGTATTTCTTATAAGAGTATAGGTATTTTTGTATTAAGGGGGTATAAAGTAAGTCTCTGTGTTTGTATTTCTTATGAGGGGGAATAAGTATTACTTGATATAAGTACAGAGTGATTCAAAGTCCCATTCTCTTCCCCCCCCCCCTAAAATGTAGATTGTTGCAGTGCACGTAAGTCCACACGATTACTACAAGTATAAAATGGGACACAAACAATAATTAACATCTATCAATATACCTGTAATGGGAAAACACAGTAAATAGCTCTGATTTAAATAATCTACTAGGGGTAAGGGGATTTTTTTTCATTACTGTGTTTATTTTTCCCTGTGGGGGGGGATGGGACCCAAGACAGATCACAAGTACACATGTGACAGCAGTCAAAATGAACTGCATTAAACACAACATTGAATTGAATGTTTAAATCATTCAGTTTAAAAACTGATGGGATGTGTATTTCTTGATCTAAGTATTTCTGTGTTGCCTTTCTGCTTATCAGGGGGGACAGATGGACCCAAAGCCACATACAAATAAAGCAGTCAAAATGATCAATGCATACATTCAAAAACAATGACTATAAGTCATCAGTAGTGGTCGCAGGTCTGAGGAGACCCATTGGGACCACAAGAGCTTTACACCAGGTAAGGGAATAAACATTCCTTTACCCCAAGGAGGCTTTGGCAACTGCCCTGGCCCCTTAGATATAGCAGCAGCCATTTTGGCGCCAATGGGTGCAGCTAGCGTTTAGGATTGGGCTGGCCGTGTGTTTAAAGCCCTTGGCGTATGTTTCACCTTGTTGTAAGGTTTATTGTACAGATTATGATGCAGGTGCATGTTAATCGAACATATAGTGCATGTGGGATGACTTGTACAGTGGCTTGCCTATGGCCACAGTGACTTAATGGTAAAAGTGAAATTTGAACTGGGGACCTCTTTGTCTGGTGCTCAGTTCTGTGCCACCTCAACTAAATGATTGTTAAAGAGGAAGTCTGTATTCTGACACAAGATGGGAGTTGTGACAGGCCTGTGGACTTCCTATGTAGTTGCTGTTAACGGTAGCTGCTACTATGAAGAGTGCTGAATTGGGTGAACTCTTGTTCTGATTCAATATGACTGCTTTTATATTCTTATGCACAGGTTTTGGTTGCAAACAATCTACATGAAGAGGAATAAGGCAGTGTGGGGTGTGTTCCTTTTTCAGTTTCAGATTTTGCTTAGCTTCTATGGTCTTCTATAGACCTGTTAGGCTGGGTGCATTGTACTATTTTTGGGTGCTGTAAGCTTTCTGTGTGCTGAGCATTGATGTTTGCTAAAAGAGGTGAAGCTTTCCCCATCAGTGCATCTCTAAACCTGGAAGGGAGGTGACTGTACCTGTCGAATCTTGTCTCGCTGTGTTGAAAGGGACCAGCCATGAAAACAGATGGTAATCCCACAGTGTAGTTATAATCAAAGAAGTTTACTGCATGAACTTAGCTGGCAGTGGAGGATGTGCCCAAGTTTGCCGTTGTTAGGCCGTTGGAGAAGCAGAAGGAAGTGCATACAGTTGTCCCCATGTAACTGAGGGGGATAAGTTCCAGCTGCCACCACAGATAGCAGTGAACCCTACAAAAAGCAGATTAAAAATCCACCCCCATTGCACAAATGACATATTTGTCTGTGGTTGCAACCCTCCTGTTTCCCGCAAGTGCTCCTTGCTTTTTGCAAATGGCTAACAGAAAGCAGGAAATGCTCACAGGAAGCAAAATTGGAAGGCTGAGGATAATGCAGTGAGTTTCCTATTGGCATTTGCAGACAGCAAAGAGCCAGTGGGCAATTGCAGGCAGATAAGGCATTTGCAAGATGGGGGGATTTTTGAATTGTGAATAATTGAAATGGTGGATTCAGGGGGATGCCTGTAGTTAGCTTTGGAATGTGTGAATTTTTGATATTTTTGGCATGTTAGGAGCCCACTCAGCCCAGTTTCTACCTCAGCATAGTTTCACCACACAGAACATAGGAAACAGCCTTCCAGTGAATTGGCTCATCAAGTTTAGGTAATGACACTGACTGGCAGCTGCTCTCCAGGGCTTTAGGCAGGAAATTATTTCTCACCTGGTGATGCCAGGGATGGACGGTCTGCATGCAGAACAGGGCCCCTACAGCTGAGCTACAGCCCCAATGCAGTTCTTTTCCATTGCAGATGACAATATGTGAAGCAATATGTAGCGGGATTTTCCTGTTTAAGTTACAAAGGATACTCTCTATATTTGTGTCTAAAAGACCTGTTTTTGGGGAATTGAAAGGAAAAAAATGACCATGGTAAAGATGCACTCATAAATTGATACCGCACACACTGCATGGTACCTGATAACAATTTTTATTAATAAATATGGACAGAGTGATTC
The DNA here is from genome assembly GCA_029204185.1 of Lerista edwardsae. Lineage (NCBI taxonomy): Eukaryota > Metazoa > Chordata > Lepidosauria > Squamata > Scincidae > Lerista > Lerista edwardsae. The sequence continues at coordinate 4,659 of JAJKFI010034298.1, read as the reverse complement.
AGCCATTGGCTGGTTACCTATAGCCCTTACCTATAGTCAGTTAGAATCCCGACTTCATGCATAAGGCCACATTAACATGATGTAAAACCCTTTGAGTTTGTGCTCCTGTTAGGGTGGCTAGTGATGTTAATCCGTACAATGTCATACAGAAAACATGCCTCGGTCACCTGGCACTGTATAGGGAGCTATAGTGTTAGTGTCAGAGTGGCTGTAGGTGGTGGAGGAACATACCTCCCCCCCCCCCCGCTCATTCCTCCCAATCAGCGAATAGGCACTGGAGAATATGTGAATGACTGTCAGATTAGCATGGAACCAGGTGGATGACACTTGGGTATGTGTGCAGCAGGGTAGGTGGTGGATGGCACTTGACTGGATCTTTCACCACCAGTCAGAAGAGTAGGAGAAGGAGTAAGTAGGTGTTTGGCTGTTTCAACAAACCAAGAGTATTGATTACAACAGCTCCCAACAGCCTATAAACCTTAGGCTTCTCTACCCCTGTATTGCAGGGACAATTGCAACCACCGACACTCTTTCACCATCTCTTTCCAGAAGCGACCACTTCCCTTCCTGGGTTTGGGTGTAAGCATAATAGATATGTCCACCACAGAGATACCATGTACTCTGTCCTAACCGGATACTATATTGAGTGGTGTATATTTGGCTCACTATTGCCAAAATGCAAGTGGTGGAATGTACAGGCTGAGTACCCCTTATCCGGAATTCCTGAAGTATAGAATATTCTGAACTACAAAACTTTTTGACCGCCAATGGACTTTCTTTGCTCTTTGCCTAAAGTAATAGTCACATTATTTTATGCACAAAATTATTAAATTATATACATATTTTCAGGATATGTGTATAAGGGGTATATGAAACATAAATGAATTTTGTATTTAGATTTGAGACCCCATCCCCCAAATCTCTCATGTATATGCTAGTATTCTGAAATGTGGAAATATCCCAAAGACTTCTGGTCCTCCTAAGCGCTTTGGATAAGTGATGCCCAACCTTCGCTTAATAATAATTATATAGCACCATTATTTACATAAAGCTTTATACTAATTAGAACATGTTTTCTTGTCCAAAAGGTTCGCAGGCTGAGATATACAAGGGAGAGGGTAGAGGAAGGGAAGAGGGGGCAGAGAAAGACGGGAAGAATGTGTGAAATATTTCAAGTGCACTTTCTTAGGCTTAGTTGCGGTACAGTATGGAGACAATGGGTCTTCAAATAGGAGACTACCAAAGGCAGTAAACTGTAAATAATGGTTACATGTGGTTTTTCAAGAAGAGATTCCTTTGGTGATGTCGCAGAAAAACCTCCTGCACAGATGCGCAAGAGCTGCAGCGGACAAATGGAGTGATTTATTACTGTAAATCTAGCTGGTGGTTCTATTTGTCTCTTGTCGGCCTAGCTACTAATGAGCAACTGAGCCACTGAGTTTGGGAATTCCAGAAAAAGTGTTGAATATATAGTGGCAATATTATTTTAACCTAAGAGACTTGTGCCGGCACAAAGAATGCCTAGGATTGCGCTCTGATTTGGATAAAGATAACATTTCCTGACTTTTTTGTGTGCAAGGTTAGTCTTTATCTGTGGCTGCTTGCAGATATTCTCAACGTAGCTGTTGTTATCTAGTCTTAAAAGAATGTATGCTTTGTCTTCAACTGACTGACCTCATCGCTTTATGATGGACCCAGAAAACTACATAACTGCCTCTATTAAAGGGCCTAGGACTGCCCTCTCTGCCATGTAGGATGTAGTTGAGCTGCATTTACAACAAGTGGAGTTTTACCACTATACTTTGGATGTAATATGTTTTTCAATTCTTCTGCTATTCTCAGAAATAGAACTGGTTTTCTTTTTTAAAGCCTTCGTGTGAGTGACCAGTTATACAGGAAAATTTATTTCGGGTTGCACAAATACTGAACTTTTTTTTTTAAGTTGGTGTCTGATTGTACTAAATTTTGTTTCTTTTCTTTTTTTTAGTATTCAGCATGTGTATGGAGCTCAGCACCCTCCTTTTGATCCATTATTGCACGGAGCGTAAGTTATAACAAACATAGAAAAGGGGCTTTGATATTTCATCACTGCTTGATTGTTGAAATAATGTGATTGCAGTGCAGTCCTGTGGGTGTCTATTCAGAAATAAGTCTTGTTCAGGTCATTGGGACTTGTTCCAAGTCAGTGTGTTATAGGATTGCAGCCTTAGGGTGCAATCCTAACCAACCTTCCAGCATTGATGTAGCTGTGCCAATGGGGCATGTTCTGCATTCTGCAGTGGAGTTGTAGTCGCAGAGGCCTCCACAAGGTAAGAGAATGTCTGTTGTCTTACCTCAGAGCTGCATTACCCCAGAGCTGGAACATTGGTTAGGATTGTGCCCTTAGTCATTTTCTCTTCTGCTTCTGACTACATTGCTGTCGTCTTTCCTTGATATTATGGCCACACACACACCATATTTCCCTGAAAATAAGACTGGGTCTTATATTAATTTTAGCTCCAAAAGATGCATTGGGGCTTATTTTCAGGGGATGTCTTATTTTTTCATGTACAACAATCTACATTTATTCATGTACAACAAGATTCATATTAGACACAACTATGTCAGTTCGTTAACAAGTGCGCACGTTATTCATGCATTGTGTCTGTATTCCGATTGGTCATTCAGCAATAAGTCTGGAGTTCATCTGCTTACCTAGGTGTTTGCCTCTTGTTCAAAGGCTCCTGCTCGGGTATTTACAAATACTTAGTTACAATTTGTATTTATTTGAAGTACTAGCTTTTATGTACCCGGCTTCGCCCGGGTGTTTATAGGTGCCATCCCCGACCCCCAGCTACTCACCAGGCATAAAGATGGCCCATTTATATGTCCCATCCCTGCCCCCCCCTCACATGTGTGCCCCGGTGTTGATATGTCCCATCCCTGACCCCACCCCCACTCACATGTGTGCCCGGGTGTTGATATGTCCCATCCCTGACCCCACCCCCACTCACATGTGTCCCTGGGTGTTGATATGTCGCATCCCTGACCCCACCCCCACTCACATGTGTGCCCGGGTCTTGATATGTCCCATCCTTGACCCCACCCCCACTCACATGGGTGCCCCGGTGTTGATATGTCCCATCCCTGACCCCACCCCCACTCACATGTGTGCCCTGGTGTTGATATGTCCCATCCCTGACCCCACCCCCACTCACATGTGTGCCCCGGTGTTGATATGTCCCATCCCTGACCCCACCCCCACTCACATGTGTGCCCAGGTCTTTATATGTCCCATCCCTGACCCCACCCCCCACACACATGTGTGCCCGGGTGTTGATATGTCCCATCGCTGACCCCACCCCCACTCATATGTGTGCCCGGGTCTTTATATGTCCCATCCCTGACCCCACCCCCACTCACATGTGTGCCCGGGTGTTGATATGTCCCATCCCTGCTGCTGTACTGTTTCTGTTGCTCTAGGTGTAGTAGCCCTCTGTTTCATATCCTGTAGTTGTTTGTGACGCTGCTGTACTGTTTGTGTTGCTCTAGATGTAGCAGCCCTGTCTCTCTTATCGTGGAGTCTTGTCACGCTGCTGTACTGTTTCTGTTGCTCTAGATGTAGCAGCTCTGTGACGTAGCATTGCAAGTTGTTGTTGTTTTTTCCCCTCAGGTGTTTCCTGTGTATGCTGTTGTTTCATCTTTGTAGCCTTTGGTTGCACCTGCCCAATTGCCTTACATTACACAGTGAAAGTAAACTTTCAGAGAGAAAGTAAACTTTCAACAGCCACAGCACCTTGTGCCAACTGTCCACTGCCAAGCAGGGACCGCCCACATGTCCACAGAACACATTGTATTGGTTTGCCTGCGTGAAACCTGTTTGCTGCTGTTTGTCTTCAACTGTCAAGAGTTCAGTTGCTGCCTGAAAATTCCGCATGTCATTTGCATGTACTTTGCATCTCATCATGACATCACCAGAGCCTCGGAATGTTCGGTTCAGCCCATAGCCGTCCACAGAGAACCACAAATTCGCTTGTACCCGCGCCCGTGGGGGCGCGATCCGTTCCAAAACCGCGCAGCGATGGTTTCGGGGGGCCAAGGCACCTGCGTGCCGAGTTTGGCGCGAATCGGTCCAGGCGTTGCGGAGCCTATGTGGAACAAACATACATACATACGCTCTTCTTTATATATATAGATTAATGTCAATAATATTTATATTTGATTATATATTAATACTTTTATAATTCAGTATGTCTGTTGTGTGTTGCAACGAACGTAGTATGTAAATGTGTTCGTCTGGCTGACTATCTTAACGGGCTTATTTTTGGAGTAGGGCTTATATTATGAGCCTCCTGAATGTCAAGCGTGTGTGTGTGTGTGTGTGTGTGTGTGTGTGTGTGTGTGAAATACTTTTGTCCAGGCTGACCCCTTATTCCTGCAGAGCTAACACCAAAGCCCTCCAGTCTCTGCTTCCACTATATCTTATTAGTCCATCTTAGTAACAGCACTGGAGAATCTGGGCTTTAAGAGAGTGACTGTTTCCCTCAGACCACTCCTCCTAGCAGCTCTCCCCTTCTTCCCCTCTGTCCACTTGGTCTACCCCCAACTTCTGAGGATCCCTAATATCCTTCTCCCCCCTGTGGCTTCCAGCACTCACTCTCTCCAGAGTTGCCCCCTGGG
>JAJKFI010034295.1:0-72658 GCA_029204185.1 Lerista edwardsae | reverse complement strand
ATAAGACTGCTAGGAACAACAATAAATTACACAGCTTCAAAAATTCTGTACTCACTGAACAGTCATTTTATTGAACCGATGTAATGAGAATACATGAATCTTTCTGTGGAAATTAAATCCCATTTTTCGTCCAGCGATTCGCACACCCGTATGCAGAACACGCAGGCATGATTAAAGACATTGAGATTAACTTTTACACACGGGCAGGGAGATTTTGATTCGTGACTCCGCGGCGGCAATCCTCCTTCGCGGCAATGATCTCAGTTTATACCCATGGCTTCAAGAATGTGACGTCATGTCCCCTCCAGTCAATATATAACCTTCTTGGATTCTACCTCCGCGGCGTTGGCGGGCTTGCCGGCCGCTCTGGGCTCCGGGGCGTCTCTCTGGTCTGGCGCGGGTCTTGGGAGGGGGGCGGGAGACGCTGAGTGACTTGCTGGGCTGTGAGGGGGCGTGACAGGGAGTCTGCCGCGTCAGGCAGATGAGTGCAGCAGGGGCGTAACTAGGGTGTGGCAGGGGGTGGCATGAGCCATGGGCGCCATCTTGCAGGGGGCGCCGTTCGCATGGCGCCCGCCCCCCCCAAAATGGCGCCCATGGCCCGCCTGCTCCCTGCGCCGCATTCTCCTCGCTCCAGCTGGCCTTAAAGAGCCAGCCGGAGCGAGGAGAACGTGCTGCCACCCGGCGCCCCCTCCCACCTCTCAAGGGGGGCGGGGCGCTGGGCGGCGCCGCGTTCTATTTGCTCCTGACGGCCTTAAAGAGCCGGCACGAGCGAATAGAACGCAGCTGGGGCGCCGCGTTCTGTTCGCTGCCGCCGGCCCTTTAAGGCCAACGGCAGCGAACACAGCGCCCCCGCCGCGTTCTGTTCGCTGCCGCTGGCCTTAAAGGACCGGCAGCAGTGAACAGAATGCGCCTCTTAGAAGGGGTGGGGCGCTATGTCATGACGTCACAATGTGACGTCATGACATTGCGTGCCCCTAGGGGCGCATTTTCATTGGGCGCCATGGGCACCCTTTCAAATAGATTCGCCCCTGGAGTGCAGACCAGTCACGGCGACGCTGCTGGGAAGCTCGCAAGCGAGCCGGGCATAAAAGCGCCAGCCCTCTCCCGCCGTTTGGTCTTCAGTGATGCTACTGTCATCGCTGCACTTACTGGTTGACTGCCAGCCCAATCCAATACTACTCCTATACTACTAATCCTATACTATACTGCTTCTGTCTACTCAGAAGCAAGTGCCACTGTCTTCAATGGGGCTTACTCCCAGGAAAGTGTGCATAGGATAGTAGCCTGCATTGATTCAGGGCGCAATCATAACCAATTTTCTAGCACTGACGTAGCCATGCCAATGGGGCATGTGCTGCATCCTGCAATAGAGCCTCCTCAAGGTAAGGGAATATTTGCTCTCTTCCCCCAGAGCTGCATTTCCCTTACCCTGGTGCTGGGAAGATGGTTAGGAGTGTGCCATCAGTAGCATTTCCAACTTTGGGAGTGAGCTTGGACCAATGTCTGAGGCCAGGGGGCATCCCATGCTTTGAGGCGCCTGCATGCGAGCCCCCCCCCCCCAAACACACCCCACCCCAGGCAGTGTAGCTAAGGCATCTGCTGCCTAGGGTCAAATAAGATTTTGTAGATTTTGCCTTGATGAAATCAAATTTAAGGCACAATCCTATGCATGTCTACTCAAAAATAAGTTCCATTGCATTCAGTAGGGTTTACTCCCAGGAAAGTGTGCATAGGATTGCAGCCTTAATTAATTAAACAAATACATGTTTTCTGGCTAATTGGCCATAACCTTTGATAGTATATAGGTATTCCAATGTGGTTTGTTTCATTGAAGTCAGCATTCAATTACCTTTCCAATGATATATACGATGGTACTGTATTATTCAAACTTACCAAGATTTTCACAATTTTGGCCACAAAGCTCAACTTGTGTCCAGGAACCAGGTATCGAACCAGCTGATGTAAACTGATGGTAGTTAATCTGTGGAACTCTTTGCCACAGGAGGTGGTGATGGCATTTGGTCTAGATGCCTTTAAGAGGGGATTGGATGGATTTCTGGAAGAAAAGTCCATCGTGGGCTATAGGCCATGATGGATTGTGCAACCTTCTTACATTAGTAGTAAGCTACTTAAGAATACCGGGTGCAAGGGTGGCAACAAGATCCAAGCATCTTGTTGTCTCATGCCTCCCTGGGGCACCTGGTGGGCTGCTGTGAGATACAGGAAGCTGGACTAGATGGGCCCTGATCCAGCAGGCCTCTTCTTATGTTCTTATGTTATTAAGTCAAAAGTAGCTATACTAAGGATGACTCTTGCCTGCCACTCAGTTCCCCATTAGTTTTCTCAGATGGAAGCCCAGTGTAGAGAGTTACTGAGAAGCAGCGTGGAGCAGACAACAGCAAGCAGGCCATCCACTTTGTTGCCTTAGATCTCTGCAATGAGGGCCAGCCTGCAATGTCGTCACATTGGGGGCCCCTACACCAGTGCAGCAAGCATCTCGCCTGCTGCAGCAGCCGGGATCGCTATGTGCTATAGATTAGTGGGGTAAGCAGAGCAGCTTTACTTTAGGCCTTCCCACCTGCCCCTGCCTCCAAACAGCCCAAAATGGGCCTCCTGGAAGCAGTTGGCAGTAGGTTTGCCAAGTTTTCAAAATGACAATAAGGGACACTCAGGTATTGGGAAACTGTTTTCTATCAAACCATATGTTACTAGAAATAACATAAAAATTATGCAGTTAGCCGTGGCGAGGCATCAGCAAGCAGCAACAGCAGCAGCAGAATTTTAGAATGGGATTTTTAAAGTCCCGTTCAACACTGATACGGGACACAATTTTTAAATCTTAAATACGGGAAGTCCCTTATAATAAGGGACACCTGGCAAGTCTAGTTGGCAGTGATGTCATCATGTCACCAACCATTTCCATACACTGTGTACCCCCACAGGCACTTTTCTTGGTGAGAGGGAGCCCCGCAAGGAGAGTGGGGGCCCTGCGGGAATGCCCTGCATTTTGGACCCGCCGCTCCTAGAGCCGGCCCTGTCTGCAACCTTCCCAATGCCTTGGCTTCAACGTAGCATTGGGGGACAGGGCATCTAATCTCAGGATAGTTAAATAGAGGTGGAAGAAGGTACAGTAGCCTGCTGCTGCCATTGCTTCCCCAATGTTGCTTTGTGGGTATCCCATTGGACTTGCCAGGTGGTGAGCAGCAGCAGGCCTTCACTGCCTCAAAAGTTGTCTGGGCAAAGGGCCCTTGTGTGGTGTGGGCCTGGCATGTGCCCCACAAAGTTTCACCTGTGGAAGCTTTGTGGAACCAATCCTTGCATTTATATATTATTTTTCTGCCAGCGCAACGGTCTAAGAATCATGGGTTGGTTCCACCGTTTTAAAAATGATTTTATGAAAATTAAATACAAACTACAACAAAGATATATATATAAAGTAGATCATATTACTCAATTAATTGAACAGTGCAATCCTAAATCTCCAAAATGCCAATCGAAGTTGTATAGGATGTCTCATATGTTCCCAGTGCAATGATAGCTACAGCCTCACAACAACAGCCACATGGTTATAGCCTCAGTTCCACCAATGGATAGGCTACAAATGCCAACACATTGTTATGCCAACCTACTTCCAATATCAGCACAACTGCATTTGGTGGAGTAACGGGCAGGAGATGTCAGTATTGACCTCTTCTCTTACCCCGAGGAGACCTTCAGCCTGCGCAATTCCAGTGCTGGATCATGCGGCCATGCGGCTCCATTGTACCAGCTCTGGATAAGATTGGGCTGTTTGCTTGTATGTTCTGAAATTACAACTGGTCCTATACCAATTTCAGTTGGAAGCTCTTGCATGTCTTTTTGAATTACGGGAAGTCAATGAGTAGTTTCTTATCTCTGCAGTTCTCAATTTTGGCCAGCAGAGACTTCCATTCGACTATCATTAGGAAACAGCAGGCTCAGAAGACTTACACACAGCAAGGAGCACAGTCCTTAATCTCCTTGCCATCTCTGCCTGCCAAACTCCCCCCAAGATCTCTCGTTCATCTCTAAAATCACACCACACTATTTCACTCAATATGGGAGCTTGTCTTGCTCAGTTTGCAGGCATACTTTTTCCTGGTTTCCTGCATACTTTTGGGCCCAATTCCTAGTGCTGATTCTTGCCTTAGAAGTCCTAAACAGTTTTAGGACCTGCATTTCTTCTTCCACAAAGAGGCGCCTTTTTAAATCATGGATCTGTTCGCTGGTGTTTCTGGTGTTTCTTTTTTGACGGTGAGCCCTTCTGGCAAAGACCATTTATTTATGTGTGCATGCTCTGGGAATTCCTTGATGAGCTTTTTGGTTGAAAACCAGTTTATAAATATTTGGAATAATAATGTGTAACCCACACTGAAGATAATCTAAGGCACTGCTTTGAGTGCCCAGCTTGGTCAGTATTGTCTGCTCTCAAGGATTTCAGACAGGTATCTTTCCAGCCTTACCTAAAGCTGCTCAGGTCTTCTGCCTACAAAGTATATGAACTTTTATTGAGTTACAGCCCCATCCCCATTCAGTAGGCTTAACAAGAAACAGACCCTCATGGAGGCCAGACAAGTATCACCAAAAATGAGACGATTTTTATTATAATCAGTATCAAGCTGCTGTTTTTCCCACTTGCCACAGCAAGGGGTCACTGTTTCCAAGTTATTCAGTGCTCTGGTTGTCACTAAGCCAGTGTTTCCCAAACTGTGGCAGGGACCTTCTGGAGGGTAGTCAGCTGGTTTTTGGTGTGTCACTAAAAGTTTTTGAAACATTAAAAAAAAACAAAAACGTTGACAGCACACTTGCCCAATTTAAAGAAGAAAATCATTAGCTGGAATGCTAACCTGTTGCATGAGGTAATTTTTCTATCCCAAAATTAAAATGTCACATTTTCCATTTTTCTCTAGTAATTCACATCCCGTAAATCACCTCTGAACTCAATTTCACCCTTTTATCTGGATTGGAAGACCCTAAACACATCTTGCTCTCCAGTTCAGTTTTCTGGGTACCCTAGGATACCCAAAAATACTTTTCTGAGTACTGTAAAGGGTTTGGGGGAACAGTCCTTGAATTCCATTTCTAGGGAGAGTTCAATAAATGTCTATCCTTACATAGTAAGGACTTCAGCAGTCTTAGGAGCACAGAACCCTGATGATTATTACTAATTAATTTATTTATAACATTATCAATATATTACTTTATTATAATTATTATTTTTTAATATTAATAATAAATATTTTTCTATATATTTTTATTGTCTAGTGGGTCGTGACAGTATACCATTTATAAAAGTGGGTTCCGGTGCTAAAAAGTTTGGAAAGCACTGCTCTAAGCAGCTTCCTTTGCTGAAGTTTTCACAGCCACAACCCAGTCAATTCATAACTTGTGACTCAAACATCAGTAAGTTGGGGACCTTCCATGTACCATTTCCAGGCAAGGTGCTTGAGCAGTCAGTGGTGACTCAGTTCCTGGAAGAAACCCATGTTCTGGATCCATTTCAATCTGGCTTCTGGCCTGACTTAAGACAGTTGTATGAACAAATCCAAAGGAATGTTTCCACTCATTTTCACTCCCATGTCACTCCACAGTTATCTCCTGTCAGCAGCTTTGACAGCATTTTCCATTTTAGGATGCATTCCTAAGTTGCGCAGGAGCAGGCAGGCTGGCCTGCACTGCATCCTAATGCATGCTAGGCAGCTGCAGCTCACTGCGGGTCAAGGGCAGTATTTGATGGGGCTTCTCAGATCTGTGCCTGCTGTTTAGCAGATGTAAGTCCAACAAGCCCGCCAGATCCTGGCTTCTCCCCCACTTCGGGTTGCCCCTTCTGCAGGAATGCCCTCCCTCCCACTTTCCCCCTGCCCAGAAAAGCCCCTGCACTGGCCAAACTCAGCCAACGCAAGGGGGACTTACCAGCCGTCGTCCTCAACACTACTTGGCCAACCCAGCTGACTAAGTTGGCCCTGCATTACCTACATTGGCGCCAAGGTGCCTTCTGGCTGTTTTGCAACAGCACTGGGCCAATGCAATGGACATGTGTCAGCCTAATGCAATGTTTGGCACACTGTACAAAAACAGGCTCATAACCAATCATTTATTTGAGAAATGAGTAGAATTTGTGAGCATAGATAAAGGGAAGTCATGAAAAGTCTGCATCAACCCATAGAGATTTCAGTGCTTCAAAGGCTAGATCCCTGAACCTGACAAAATCCCTTCCACTAATGTTAATGAGCCAAGGTTTGATTGCTTTAGTTTCCATCCCAATGGCAAGCTAGAATGTTCAGCATTTCACAGCAACGGTGCATCGCTTAACACTCGTGAGAAAGCCTGTTCATATACTGAAATCACTTCTGCCCTGGCCTGTCAGAAAGTCCTTCAAGACAGCTGACAAAATAATAAAAGCCACAATAAATGTACAGCTTACAATTAAAATTAAAACCAAAATAGTACTAACAGGATACAGAATAAGCATGAGCAACAGAAATCCTCTGTTCTTGAAACACCATTCTGGGCAGGATACGGTGGATGCCCTTAGATGCTGATGCAACTACAGCCCTGATAGTGGTTGTTTAGTCCCAATCTTGGAAGAATCCCTGCCCCCAGGAGAACTCCCACGCAAACATTTCTGTAGAACTTCCACTCCATACCACCAGAGGGGGTACAAGGAAAATGCATCCCGCACAGGTAAGCTAAGGAGGGAAGTCCATGCCTTGATGCCATGAAGGTAGAATAACAGGAGGGGACATGACATCATTTTCTTGAAGCCATGGGTCAACAAATATGGCTGACTCAGATCTTACCTGCCAAGGAGGAGGATTGCCGCGAATTCACGAATAAAAATCTCCCTGCACGTTTGTAAAAGTTAATTTCAACCTCTTTAAGCATGCCTGCGTGTTCTGCAGACGGGTGTGCGAATCGCTGTACGAAAAATGGGATTTAGTTTCCACGGAAAGATTCATGTATTCACATTACATCGGTTCAATAAAACTACCGTTCAGTTAGTGCATTATTTTTGAAGCTGTGTAATTTCTTGTTGTTCCTAGCAGTTTCTGACACCCACTGTTAATGGTCTAGAAGGATATATATATATATATTTCCCCCCCCTCCTTTTTCCCCCCTTCCCGTTTACACTTTTTTCCCACCTTCCATTTTCTACTGTAATATTTTCGAAATTCTGAACATTAACAGAATTTGTTTTTTGGGGGGGGGGTAAGTGTAGAAGTTTAAAAAAATACTCTTAATAGTCTAGAAGTAAAAAAGAATTACTCTCATATTGACAACTACTTGTGTCATGAAGAGATTTTAATGTAATTTTCCTACTGTAATACTTATGAAATTCTGAACATTAACAGACATTTTTTTTATGGGGAATGGCCGTTTTATTTTTGCTTGTGTAGATTTCAAAAAATACATCTGTCAAAACAGTGCAATCTGAGTTTATATAGACAGCAAGTAGCATTTCGTCCGGTATGTTCAGTAATATAATTATGCAGAATTAAACCTTGTAATTGCATATTAAATCATAATCAGGTTACCAATAATGTTTCTACACAATCACACATTTTTATTTTCGTAAGTTTTTATTTCAGGAGTAAACTATTCAGCCCTAAACAGTACGAGGAAAGCAATCTGAAATGCTTGGAATAATGATTGTTTTGAGTCAGCCAACATGGCTGCTAAGCCCACCCCCTGGCCTCATTTGGCTGCTATCTCTTCTTAAGGCATGTCCTCTCCTGTTATTCTACCTTCATGCTTGATGCATGGATGCTGCACATCTCTCTCATCTCTCTCCTGATGCAACAGTACCCTTTAATGGTCTCAGATGTGTATTTTCCTATACATTGTGTTGCCTGACCATTTCTATCCTTGCAATAGTTAATGGCAGTAACTGTATGTTCCTTCTTTGTGAACTATTGTTCTTGGCGTAACCATCATTACTGCTGGCCAAATGCTCAACTTGAGACCTTTGGGGTTTTTTTTTTCAGGATTGCATCATTGCCACATGGGACAAAGCAGTCATTACCCACAGAGTTACATTGCAACTCCCCATAGGGAAGGAGAAGTGATGCCCTAGGTATTACACACTTTCTCCCAGGATGGCACTGCTGCAAGTGTACTTAGGCGGCACCACTCACTCTCATAAACACTGAGTGTGCATCTAGATCCAGAGACCATATGATAGCTGCTGTGGTCTATTCATTGCTTTCTGTGTTCTTCTTTACTCTCCCCCGGCAGAAATCCAGCACAGGTAAAGGCATGCAGGCTACAAGGGAAGCCCACAGTGTTTCTAGCATCAGTAATCAGTGTTCCAGCTCTTCTCCTATGGGGCTGCTAACATAAGAACATAAGAAGAGCCCTGCTGGATCAGGCCAAAGGCCCATCTAGTCCAGCTTCCTGTATCTCACAGCAGCCCACCAGGCGCCCCAGGGAGGCATGAAACAACAAGATGCTTGCATCCCGTTGCCACTCCCTTGCACCCGGTACCAGTAGCCCACCACCTTTGTAAGGAGGTTGCACAATCCATCATTGCCTATAGCCCACGATGGACCTTTCCTCCAGAAATCTGTCCAATCCCCTCTTAAAGGCATCAAGACCAGATGCCATCACCACCTCCTGTGGCAAGGAGTTCCACAGATTAACTACCCCGTGGGTAAAAAAGTACTTTCTTTTATCTGTTTTAACTCTCCCAACCCTCAGTTTTAGCGGATGTTCCCTGGTTCTGGTGTTTTGAGAGAGGGAAAAGAACATCCCTCTATCGACTCTATCCCTTCCATGCATAATTTTGTATGTCTCAATCATGTCCCCCATCAGGCGCCTTTTTTCTAGACTGAAGAGCCCCAAACGCTGCAGTCTTTCTTCATAAGGGAGGTGCCCCAGCCCCGTAATCATTTTTGTCGCTCTCTTCTGCACCTTTTCCAACTCCACTATGTCCTTTTTGAGATGCGGCGACCAGAACTGGACACAATATTCCAGGTGTGGCCTTACCATCGATTTGTACAATGGCATGATAATATTGGCTGTTTTATTCTCAACCCCCTTTTTAATGGAATTATAGAATCATATAGAATTATGTAATCTATATGATTATAGAATTATATATTATTATTTTATTTATTTATTTAAGAAATTTTTACCCCGCCTTTCCTCTGCCAGGGCAGATGTCCAAGGCGGCTTACAATATTAAAAAAGATAAAAATAAAGTATAACAATTAACATTAAAAACAGTTAAAAACAGTATTAAACAATAAGCAATCAAGATTAAAAACACAAACAATTTAAAAACAATTAAAAAATAAAATAAAACACAAGCCCCGTGGATCATAATAACCAGCCAGCCAACCTGTCAACAATTAAAAGCTTTTTGGAATAAAAAGGTCTTCAGCCCCCGCCGAAATGTAAACAGAGAGGGAGCAGTTCTCAATTGGAGGGGAAGGGTGTTCCAGAGTTGGGGGGCCACCACCGAGAAGGCCCTCTTCCTGGCCGCCACTCCTCTTACTTCTCCTGGTGGCGGCACAGTCAGAAGGGCCCCCCCAGATGATCTAAGAGTACGGGTTGGATTATATAGAAGAAGGCGGTCCCTCAAATACCCCGGACCCGAGCCGTAAAGGGCTTTAAAAGTCAAAACTAGCACTTTGAATTGGGCCCGGAACAGAACCGGCAGCCAGTGTAGTCGCCGAAGCAGCGGCTCAACAGAGTCAAACCGACGTGCCCCAGCAACCACCCGAGCCGCCGCGTTCTGTACTAGTTGTAATTTCCGGACCGTCTTCAAAGGCAGCCCCACGTAGAGCGCATTGCAATAATCTAATCTTGATGTCACTAGGGCATGGGTCACTGTGGCCAGGTCCGCACAGCTCAGGTACGGCCGCAGCTGGCGGATCAGCTGAAGCTGAGCAAAGGCTCCCCTGGCCACCGCCGCCACCTGGGACTCCAGGTGTAGCTGTGAATCCAGGAGAACCCCCAAGCTGCGAACCTGCTCCTTCAGAGGAAGTGCGACCCCATTCAGAGCAGGACGATAGTCCAATACCCGAGCTGTGGATTTCCGAACCAAAAGCACCTCTGTCTTATCCGGATTTAATTTCAGCTTGTTCGCCCGCATCCAGCCCCCAACTGCCTCCAGACAGCGATCCAGGACCTCAACCGCCTCCTCAGAATCAGGGGGAAAGGAGAGATAAAGTTGGGTGTCATCAGCATATTGATGGCACCCCACTCCAAACCCCCGGATGACCTCTCCCGGCGGTTTCATGTAGATGTTAAACAGCATGGGGGATAAGATGGAACCTTGCGGCACCCCGAACCTAAGAGGTCGGGGTGCCGAACTAGAGTCCCCCAGCACCACCTTCTGGGATCTGTCAGCCAGGAAGGAGCGGAACCACTTCAAAACAGTGCCTCCAAGCCCCAACCCATCCAACCGACCCAGAAGGACACTATGGTCGATGGTGTCGAAAGCCGCCGAGAGGTCCAGCAGGACTAACAGGGTCGCACTTCCCCCGTCCATCCCCCGGCGCAGGTCATCCACCAAGGCGACCAAGGCAGTCTCCGTCCCGAACCCCGGCCTGAAGCCAGATTGGAATGGGTCCAGATAATCCGTTTCCTCCAGAACCCTCTGAAGCTGGGTATATTCATATATATATTCATATATAGAATATATAATTCTATATATGATTATAGAATTATAGAATCATATAGAATGTTTTATTCAACATTCAATAATTCAAAGGGACCTACAAGGTCATCTAGTCCAGCCCCCTGCCTGTAGCAGGAAATCCCCCTAGAGCAGCTCCAACAGGTGCCTGTCAAGCCTCTGCTTGAAGGTCTCCAGTGAGAGAGAATCTCCCACCTCCCTTGGCAATCTGTTCAACTGTTGAACCACGCTTATTATCAAGAAATAATTCCTGGTGTCCAACTGGAATCTCCTCCCTTGCAGTTTGTACCCATTGGACCTATATCTACAGTAAAAAGCAGATGAGAACAAATTTGTCCATTCTTCCTTATGACAGCCTTTCAGATATTTAGAGTGCTATCCCCTCTCAGTCTTCTCCAAGCTAAATATACCATGTTCCTTTCCTCATATGACTTGTTTTCCATCCCCCGATCATCTTCATTGCTCTTCTCTGAACCTGCTCCAGTTTGGCTGCATCCTTCTTGAACGGAGGTGCCCAGAACTGAACACAGTACTCCAGGTGAGGTCTCACCAATGCAGAGTAAACTTCTTGTGACTGGGAAGGTTTCTCCCATTTGTTCCAAAAGGTCTCTGGAACTGTGCAAATTCCATGACAAATATGGAACCAGCTGGTGCAACCAGACCTCCTTGAGATCTGCTATGTTGCTGTCTACCATGCAGCTAGCCAAGACAGAAGAGCTCTCCTGGGATGGGACAACTGGCAACCCCGTTTTTGTGTGTTTCTATTTCTATTTGTGGGACGTGGTGGCGCAGCGGGTTAAACCACTGCTGCTGAGCTTTCTGACCGGAAGGTTGGGAGTTCAAGACTGCGCGATGGAGTGAGCTCCCGTTGCTTGTCCCAGCTCCTGCCAACCTAGCAGTTCGAAATCACCTAAATGCAAGTAGATAAATAGGGACCACTTCGGTGGGAAGGTAACAGTGTTCCGTGCGCTACGGCGTAGAGTCATGCTGGCCACATGAGCATGGAAGCTTGTCCTCGGACAAAACGCTGGCTCTACAGGCTTTGAAACAGAGATGAGCACTGCCCCCTACAGTCAGTCACGACTAGACCATTCGGTCGTGGGGAAACCTTTACCTTTATTTCAGGTTCTGCTCTGTCTCAGATGCTGTTCAATAAAAACTTTGGCTTAAGAGGAGCCTCACTGTGGCTTTCAATTCTCTTCCCTTTGGAAGAGAGGTTGGATGAGTAGTGGGTTGGGGAGACTGATAGCTATTAGCTCACTCTCTTGTTTCCACAGCAGTTTCTTGTGGTCTCACATGGAGGGCAAGGGATTTTCATGCATCCTTCGTCCTTTGCCTTGCCTCTTCCCTGGTTCACACTTCAGTTTAGGACAGAACTGCAATTTAGGACCTTTCTCCTCTGCTTTTCCAGGCATCTTCCTTTTATGGGGTGCTGCCAAGCCTGCTTGCAGGGATGTAGCTAAAGAAGTGGAGGCGGGTGCAATTGCACCAAGCAACACGCTTTAGGGGGGCAACAAGCTGAGCTTGATACTAGTGGCCAAAATGGTAAAAACCTTGATATGTATGAATAATACCATCATGTTATAGATCATTGGAAAGGTAATTTAGTGCAGAATGCAGTGAAACAAACCAGAGTGTATATCTTTACTCCATAGAGGAAAGATCACTAGAGGCGGCATGCCTTAAGAATCAATAGGAACCAAAAGAAGCCAGGGGGCGGGCTTAGCAGCCATGTTAGCGTACTCAAAACAATCATTATTCCAAGCATTTCAGATTGCTTTACTCGTACGGTTTAGGACTGAATAATTTACTCCTGAAATAAAAACTTACGAAAATAACAACATGTGATCGTGTAGAAACATTATTGGTAACCTTATTATGATTTAATATGCAAATTACAAGGTTAAATTCCGCATAATTATATTACTGAACATACCGGACGAAATGCTGTGTATTTTAACTCAGATTGCACTATTTTGACAGACTTTATTGAAATCTACACAAGCAGAAATAAAGTGTGAACGAGAAGGAAAGAAAAAAGGGGAGGGTGGGCAAAAATTAGATAAATATATAGGAAAATTACATTTAAATCTCTTCATAACACAAGTAGTTGTCAATATGAGAGTAATTCTTTTTTACTTCTAGACTATTAAGAGTATTTTTTTAAATTTCTACACTCACCCCCCCCCCCCAATAAAACAAATTCTGTTAATGTTCAGAATTTTGAGAATATTACAGTAGAAAATGGAAGGCGGGAAAAAAAGTGTAAACGGGAAGGGGGAAAAAAGGAGGGGGGAATTTATTTATTTTCTAGACCATTAACAGTGAGTGTCTGAAAATGGTGAATAAGACTGCTAGGAACAACAAGAAATAACACAGCTTCAAAAATAATGCACTCACTGAACTGTAGTTTTATTGAACTGATGTAATGTGAATACATGAATCTTTCCGTGGAAATTAAATCCCATTTTTCGTACAGAGATTCGCACACCCGTATGCAGAACACGCAGGCAAGCTTTAAGAGCTTTTATTATTAACTTTTACAAACGTGCAGGGAGATTTTTATTCGTGAATTTGCGGCAATCGTCCTCCTTGGCGGGAAAGATCTGAGTCAGCCATATTTGTTGACCCATGGCTTCAAGATAATGACATCATGCCACCTCTAGTTATCTTTCCTCTATGCTTTACTCTATCAAACGTTATGGCCAAAAAACCAGAGAAAACAAAAATACTACTGTGATGTCACTTCCAGGGCAACATTTTGCCCTCTGCACTGGGCTACACTTTCATTAGCCATGCCTCTGCCTGTTCACTTCCTGCTTGTGACACTGCTTCTTGGGGCAGTGTCCGGGTGTCTCCAATACCTTTGCAATGAGACTACCTTCTATCAGGGCACAATCCTAAACTGAGTTAGGCCAGCATAAGCTAAGCCAGCAAAGTTTGGCCAGCACAAGGGACACCATAAAGTATGTTTGGACCATTCTTGGAGTCAGAGAGGCCAGCACACAGACGTGAGCCATCTTCCCTGACTCCGAGAGTAGTCCAAACATGCTTTATGGCCCTTGTGCTGGCCAAACTTTGCTGGCTGCTCTATTATGCCATATGAGCCACAGAATTGCAAATGTAAAATAAACCAAGCAGCAAAGTTAACAACAATCCCTTCACTGTGCATTCTTGTGAGTCCAACTGGCCTTTCCCAATATTCATTTGACTGGATTCCAACACTCTTGCTTTCCCCCCGAAATATTTTCTCTGATTGTAAAAAGAAATACTGCACCACTATTAACAGTTCTGAACTACTAATTCCTTTAGCCCTCTTTGGGCTGTATAGATTGAGCCTTTCGTTAAGCCACTGAAACCTCAGAACATGGGTGGAGACTGTGGTTCCCTTTAGAAAATATTTGTTGCTTTCTGAGGAAATTGTCTGTTGGATACCTTTTTAATATATGGAAGATCTGAAATTACCATCTGAATCTGCTGTTGCATAATATTCCAGTTAGCTGCTAAATATACATGACATTTGGGATCACATAGCTTCATTGCTCGAGGTTAACAAGCAATATAAAATAAAACAGGATATAGCATGGCTTTAAAGTATGTTATCTCAGGGTGCAATCCCAACCTGGAATTAGTTAGGCACAGTTAGGCCAGCAAAGTTTGGCTGGCACCAGGGCCACCGTAAAGCACATTTGGACCACTCTCACAGTCAGAGGATGGCGCACATCTGTGTGCTGGCCTCTCTGACTCCAAGAGTGGTCCAAACATACTTTACGGTCTCCCTTGTGCCAGCCAAATTTTGCTGGCCTAACTGTGTCAGTCTAACTCCAGGTTAGAATTGTACCCTCAATTCTGTTGCATGCTCCTCACTTAGAAGTGGTGAGGAGTTCCATGGGCAGCACTATGTGGGGGGAGGCAAACTGCTGACCTGAGAGAGGTAACTAAAAATACTTTTTACTTACCTCTCTGTAGGCTGCCAGGCTGCCAATGGGTCTTCTCAGACCAATGTGCACACACACCCAGTAGGTCACACTGCCCCAGAATTTCCCATCAGTTAGGAAAGTGGAGAGTGTTCAACAATACTTTGCAGAGACACTCAAAATATTTTGTCCCTTTGACAGGAACTGGTATCATTGATAACTGGAAGAATGCAAACAGCTGACTTTACAAGGTCAAGGCTTTGATCTTTCAAGCAAGAACCGTTGCTAAGTTTCCGTAGTGCAGATAACTGAAACCCAATACAAGCACCCACTAGCATCACCCACCTAGAAAGCAAGTACTAGTGCTGTTGCATTTCGGAAGTTTTTAGAGCCTGATATACTGGGATGGGGAAGATAAAGATTGTCTGCCATCACAAAATCTATTATGTCTGGAACAGTGCCTGTCAGTCCCAGGGCGCACTCCTAACCTACCATTAGGCTGGCACAGTTAGGCCAGCAAAGTTTGCCCGGCACAAGGGACACCGTGAAGTATGTTTGGACCATTCTCAGAGTCAGAGACGCCAGCACACAGACATGCGCCATCCCCCTGACTCAGAGAGTGGTCCAGACACGCTTTACGGTGGCCAAACCGTAAATGCTTTACGGTTTACGTAAACGCTTTACGGTGGCCAAACAGGTTCTAGCCAAACTTTGTAGGCCTAACTGTGCCAGCCTAACTCCAGGTTAGGACTGTGCCCCCAATGTGCATAACCCTTGCGCTGTGAGCTCTTCTTCTGTCTTTTGTCCCTGCAGTCTGTGAATCCTTCCATTTACAGACACACGATTTGAAGTACAGAAGAAACATTGGACAATCTTTCCTAAAGCAACAGAGACCACAACTTGTTTAGGTTTTGGACTTCAGTACGAAATCTCTGGGGAAATGTTGGCTACACAGCACAAGCTGCCTGGTGGACAAGACTCTGGAGAGGGACCATTTGTTTGTTTTTAAAAGTACTCCATGGGCAACAACCATCAGCAGATGTTGGCCTATAACTAGTCCCAGTGGAGTCAGGTAGCTGGAGGTAGCGACTGAAATGAGAACTCACAGTCCCTTCAAAAAACGGAACTTATCTGTAATACCTCCTACTGGAGCAAGAGCATTCACAAAAGGTGTTGTTTATAGCAGAGATTAGTTCTTCTAAATAGTTTCCTCTCAGTTCCCTTTTCCATTCTCCCCTCTAATGGTTAAAGGCCATAAAATGATCCCAGTCGGGAGCCTTTGAGTTTTCCCCTCCATTCTTCTAGTACAGTGGTTCTCAAACTTTTTAGGACTGGAACCCACTTTTTAAAATTACAATCTGTCCAGGACCCACCAGAAGCCATGTCATGGCTGGAAGTGCTGTCATTGTGAGGCCAGATCCTGCTGCTTTTCTGAGAATGAGGCAATAAGTTGGGTGATTTCTCAGCCATTTTCCAATAGCAAAGTGAATCAGAAAGGAAAAAGCCTGTTTTACATCCTTGACACAAGCAAAACAACCACACAGCCCTCCCCCTTTCCAGCATCCCATCTTCCCATATTTTCAATATGGCTGCCCTGGGTGCTTTGTGACCCACCTGAAATTGGCTTGCGACACACTGGTGGTTCCCAACCCACAGTTTGGGAACCACTGGTCTAGTATCATCTTGACTTCTCTACCTTCTTCTTAGGTCTATCTTTCAGCTATCATCCCCCTTTGGAACATCTTGTTGCTGGCTTTGCGCTTATTTACATAAAACAGAACACTTCTGGAACACCCACTTATCTCTGACGGATAAACAGTTTATTTCACAGAACTTTTAAAGAAGATTGCAAGCATCCATATCTCCAAGAATAGCGATAACAGCACAAGCAAGGAAGTAAAAGCAGGCTGGAAAGGATCTGCCTGTCATCGTGTTCAACCTCTGATCCTGATGAGGAGTCTATGGTCTCGCCCAAGTTCCTATACTTGCAACCTAATCCTGTGAGAGTCTTACACTGCTGGAACGAGAGCTCTAGTCTTTTAAAGCTGTTGCAAAACACGATGTGTCCTTTTTGCAGAGCTGGGCTGCCACTGTAATCAGCAAGCTGCTGCAACGGTGCACCAGTGGTCTGTTCCCATCCCTTGGCACCAGTAGGTCAGCAAAGTGGAAGAGAGATGAGAGTGGGAAGAACAGGGTAGGAGATTGTGGAAGGGCAGAGAGCAGACCAAATCCAGGAAGGGGGTGATACTGGCAGCTGTGGTGCCACCTATATCCTATCCCCCTTCTAGACCTCAGTCTGCCTTCTTTGATCCACTTGGACTTGTGCCAGCTAATCACAGGCATATGCAGGTGGTAGAGGCTTGGAAACAAATATTCTCTTTCCTGGAGGAGAACTCCAGGACTATTCCCCCGCCTCACAGGATGTAGCACACTCTCCTGTGGTGCAGCTGCATTGGTGGGGGGGGTATTTGATAGGATTGGGCTCAAACTTCAAGGCTTGGAACAGCTCAGAGTCATTGTACAGGTGTGCCCCAGTATTCACTGATTTGGTATCCACGGTTTCAGTTATCCACGGATACCATGGATACTGGGATGCCTATTAAAAAGATAGGGGAACATTAGACAAATCTCTTTTTTTACCTTGCTGCAGCAAAACCACTGATGTTCCCCTATTTTTAAAAAGGTGTCCCCAGTATCCACAGTTTCAGGTATCCATGGGGGTGTCCAGAATGAAACCCCAGCAGCTGCAGGGCGAATGCCTATACTCTTAATAGCCACCAGAAAATTCTAAGAATTTCTGCTTCCTTTTAATCTTCTACCTCTTTTAGTTCTCCTGCCCCTGACAACAGTGGATCAGTCTACCTGAAGTTGCCCATTTTTAAAAGATATTCCACCTATGCAGTTTGTGGATTTTTTTGGGCTCATGTTTAAGTGATCAGCAAATTTAATGAAAACGTTCCTAAAAAAAAAAATACTTTTGTTTCCCAAAAATAGTAATAGGTTCACCAAATTTTAGACCACCTAATAATCCTAAAGTGATAACCACATATTGAGTTGTCGTCATTTTCTTAAATTATTTGCCAGTTAAAAAATGTGTTTGTCTCCTAAAAACAGTAAATTTTCATAATATAACCCTAACCCTAACCCCATGTTTGGGGCGTATAATTCTGCTAGCTAAGTAATAGTATTGTCACGTAAATGTCGTGTTATATATTTGGTGAACATTTACTAAATTTGGTGAACATTTACTAAATTCGGTATAAGCATGGTTTGTTTTTGGACCACAGTGCTAGGGGCTCACAGTTTAATTTCGTAAGCATTTAATTTGTCCCCATTTTTTTTCATCCAGGAATTGTGAAGACTGTGTTTTCATGTACCATGTGTGCCTACTTTCTGTTGGTATGTTTCTCATAGTAGAAATGTCTTCCCAGTCCTTACCCACCTCTAAGGAACCGGGAACATGTGGGTACATCTGTATAACTATACAAATAACCCGTCCTTAGATTTGAAGCCTTCCCAAGTAGTAGATGACCTTTTTTAAGGTATTTATTTTAACAATTTCTACCCCATCTTTCCATGCTAAAACAAGTACAAGGTACAATTTAATACCATAAAACACATCAAAAATACAAAAACAATAAAAGCAGCAGCAAAATATGTACAATAAAAGCAGCATGAAATCAGTGTAGATGCAATAGACAGTGGCGTTCCTACAGTGGGGACAAAGTGCTAAGTTTTGCAGGAGCCTGAGCTCCTGTGTAACTCAGCCCCTTCCCCTTTCCTCCAGAGCCATTCATGGTCCCACAGACTCTCCTAGTATGTAGCTATATCCCCTGATCAATGATTTGCTTCAGGCAAATCAAACATTTTCACTTTGTAGAAATTATGCTACATACAAAGGTTCTTGACTTTACTAATCTGTTTTAAATCACATTTCCACCTTGAATTAGACTGCAACTCTGCACTGTAATGGAAAGTTGCAAAATAGTATTTTAATAGAGACCTCTTGTTCTCTAGAAAACCGTAATGTGATATTATATTTAGAAATGCTAGGGGAGAACGAGAAAAATAATCCTGCCAGTAATTTGTAAGAAGTGAGGGCAAAGTATTAAGGAAGCTGGCAAAAACTGGAGGAATAAGCATGTTTGAATCTTAAGTCCAAACGTTCTGGCAGAATTATTTTTATTTATTTTGAAGAATTTATACCCTGCTTTTCCCATGCCAAAGCAAATGCCCAAGGCAGCTTACATGGGCAGGCTATTATAAACCACCATTTTTCAATGGGTTTTTTACAAAGATACAGTATTCTGTATCTGGGCAGAAGATTTAGCTGAGAGGGTTAATGCCTCCGTTTGCCCGAAGATACTGGAGATCTGTGAGCTGCAGACCTTGCAAACGGCAGATGATTAAAAGCTGAGTTCCAGCTGATGAGGGAAGCCTCATCAGCCAGCAGAAGACAGATGGGTGGCTAAGAAAGAAGGCTAAATCCAGAAAGAAAGATTTGTATGAGTGTTCTTGAAAGACAGAACGTTTCTGTAAATTGTAAAAACCTTTGGGCTCTCCTCTGGCCGTGTGACATCGAGCTTCAGCAGGTGATCATAAGTCCAGTCTTACTGGACTGGACTAGTCCAGTCCTCCTCGAATTAGGAGGGCTCGGCAAATTCCCAATCATTTCCCCTCTATTCCCCCCTTCTGCCTCAACTGACTATGAATCTGCACATTAAGTTAGATCAGTGATTCCCAAACATTTTAATACCAGGACCCACTTTTAAAAACTTCACTCAGTCGGGACCACCTAGGTTTACCAGAGCTTTAAAAAGTCTAGAAAGTCTAGAAAGAAATAATATTGTATGTATTTGTTTATAAGCAATAGTAACCAGAAAAATACCCTTGAACATTTATCTCCCTATATTTACACATGCTTGCAAACTTCAGGAGCTCAGCTTCTTGAGTTCAGTTAGAAGCTATCTTGCAAACTGCAGGAGCTGAGCTCTTTGTAGGGTAATTAGTAGCTACTACAGTACCTGATTTTTTGAATAGCCTCAAAGTTTGAGGCAATTAGTTATCTGAGCTTTCCACCATCCTTTGGCAACCCACCGAAAATCAGGTTGTGACCACCAGTGGGTCGCGACCCAGTTTGGGAATCAAAGAGTTTATCTGCTGACTGGCTTTTAAAACATCTGAACCTTGCAAACTAATATTTCCTAGTAAATTTAAGTCATGTCAATCATTTTTACATATTTCTACAAAATAGCTTAGTAGGTCTTAGCACAGATCCTCATTATGGTTACTAACAATAATACTAACAATAACAATAAGGTGATTTCTATAGCAATTTTCATAACACAGAATCCTTTACAATGTTTATTTTTCCTTCACAACCTGCATGGTATCCCCTTTTGCAATGAGTGGAAAATGGCAGACTGCCAGTTTCATATGTCCAATATACAAGGATGCCTTGGTATCCTCGAGGGTTCCATTCTTGGTATCCTCGAGACCCACCCGTGGATACCTGAAACCGTGGATACTGGGGACGTCTGTTTAAAGATGAGGGAACATCTGTAGACATCTGGTTTTGCTGCAACAAGGTAAAAAAGAGATTTGTTTAATGTTCCCCATTTTTAAATAGGCTTCCCAGTATCCATGGTATCTGTGGATAACTGTAACTGTGGATACTGAATAAGTGGATACTGGAGCACATCTGTATAAGGTACTGAGTTCTCTTTGGTAGGTTTTCATCTTCCATATCACTGCTTGTAAGAGTTCAGAAAGATTGTTTAAAATGTATTTGAGCAGCCAAGATTCAATTGCTGGCTTATAGCCGTTGTACAGGGGATAAGAATTTGATGAAGTCTTGCCACAAGGTTACCTGATGAATCAGCTGTTCTAACGGGATTAAACAACTCTTGTTAAAATTAGAACTTCAGTTAAATATTTGTACAACTCAGAAAGAAACGGACTCCGTAGGTTTATTCCAATGTTGCTTTTTTCCTGTCATAGATCTTTGCATAGGTAACTTTAAAATGGTGTGTCTATTCCAGTGCCTGGACATATGTACAATATCATATTATTTGTATCACATCTCCAAGGCAGTATGCATGAAATGATTCAATTTTATTCTCATGGCAACCCTGTGACTTAGGTTAGATTGAAGGGGCAATCCTAACCTGGAGTTAGGCTGGCACAGTTAGGCCAGCAAAGTTTGGCTGGCACAAGGGACACCGTAAAATATGTTTGGACCACTCTCGGAGTCACAGAAGCTAGCACACAGACATACACCATCCTCCTTGTCTCTGTGAGTGGTCCAAACGCACTTTATGGTGGCCCTCGTGCTGGCCAAACTTTGCTGGCCTAACTAGGCCGGCCTAACTCCAGGTTAGGATTGCACTCTGAGAGATGGTGACTTCTTTACGGCAACCCACGAGTTTTGTAGCTGAGCAGAGATTAAATCCCAGGTTTCTGAGGTCTAAGGGCCAGACCAAACAAGGACATGAACGTTTTCCACAGAATAACTGTTGGAATCCCAAACATGGGTTTCCTTGTCCATGAGTATTTTTCCATGGAGTAAGCCAAGTATACTTTTCACTTTTTATTCCATGAGGATCAAGCCTGGACGTGTGCCAGCTTAGTTCTGCCAGCACAGGGCTGTGCCAAGGGCAGGTTGGAGGCGGGCAGAGGGTGTAATGGAGTGGTGGCACCATGTGCCAAGAGGGGGCATGGCCGTTGGGCTGTATCCTAAACCCCATCCCCGAGCTGGGCGGCCCCGATTCAGGCCACTCCTGGCTGCGTGGACTTGCGCCTGCTATTTTGCAGGTGCAGATCCAAGCAGCCCCAAAGGCTTGGCTGGGGCTTATGCTGGGGCAGCTCCATGCTGAGCTGCCGCCACCTCCTAACGTGGTTAGGATGTAGCACAGGTAAGCCAGCCTGCCTATTCTAACACAGATTAGGATCTCAAAACTAGTCCTTCCAGAATATCTGATGTATGTGACTTGTTCAGGCATACTGTGAGTTTCTTTGGCAGAATTCAAGGAGCGTAGAAGTAAGGGAATGCGAAATGAAACAATGACCACTCTCAGCACGGCAACTGGAGGTAGCAGACAGAACTCCGAAAAAGGGTCACCATGTGGCTAAACTAGCAGCTGCATCTACAGTGTGTGGAATAGCACCCAGTTATCTTTTCTACGTTATTATCTCCAGAAGAACAACATCAACCACATCTTGAGCAGCCCTTTAATTATAAGTGTGCTATTACACAAACCTGCTCCCTCATTCAGTTACAACCAATGAAAACAGCCATTTAAACATAGCAACGCATTCCTTCAGTTCTTCAATAACTTCTTTTACCCATGTACAGGAAAGCCTTTGAAACAACTGTACAGTTCATTAAATTGTGGGGTTTTCAACTGAATTTACATGTCTTCCAAATGTCAACCCTCTGATCTTTTTTTTTTTTTTTACTGGAAAAGCAAATTATATTTCAAAGAACTCCCAAACCTGTGTCTTTAATTTTGGTACAATCCACAAAGGTTGTTTTCCTTATGAAATAAATAGCAAATGACAACATATGTAATTATCTAAACAGTCACACCCTAGATCTTCAACATTCCCCCCCCCAAAAAAAAGAACTAAACACACATTGCTCACAGGCCCCAAATTTGATTTTCCATTATTCAGTCATGAAGGACATCTTTCAGTTCAAATGCAACCATCTGAGTTTTAAATTTAAAATGTACTGGACTGACAAAAAGCACTCTCTTCAACAGAAGAGACACCCTTACCAAGAGAACATTCTTTGAATTTATGAGACTATTTTAGACTTCATCCAGAACTGCCTGGCTGCCTGTGTGAGCAACAGTAGCCAAGTAGCTACCATTGCAACCTGCAGCAGCCAGGCAGCCACAGGAGACTCCAAGGGAGAAGGGGACGAGCCAGCAGTGCTGTAGTGCGGGCAGTGATGTCATTCAGGGGGAACAGACCAGAACGGGCGTTCCGGATCCTAACGGGCTCTGTGGCTGGTTCCGTGTTCCCGACAAGTGCCAATCAAAAGTGAGTTCCTGTTCCTAAGTCATTTGAATGACACCACTGAGCGCGGGCAATAAGAACTTACTGCCTGTGCTGCCTGTGCCTTATGGCACGTTTACGACACCAGTGTAAGTGGTACACTCATACTGATCACGCTGGAGGGCTCTGGATTGAGCCTCAATTCCCTTGAATTATGTTTGAATTACAAACCAAACTTCTTTAATACTTCTTTGTAGAAAAGATAACCTTTTCAATCATGTTTTACTATCTCACTGTGCACATATACACACAGTGACGCTGGTTGGACGATTTCCATGCACAGATTGTTTCCCAAAGCCTTAAACAAGAACTTTAAAAATAATAATGAGATCTGCAAATCAAGTGGAAGCGACATGCTTGTACATGCGTAGCTCCTAGCTCCATCCCACTGTGCAGCCCAGATAGTGCCTCCTTCAAGAACGTGGGAAATAATCATTCGAGACAAACCATTAATCCTGATAAAATGCATCTGAACAATAAGTCACAATCTTCTGTTCCTTCCCTGGACTGGAGTTTACTTTTAAATAAGAGTGTGTAGATATCTCGGCCCAAGATAGGTAGGTATCTTGTCTGGCTTCCTCAAACCTTAGAAATGGAGTGGGGGACACACACA
The DNA here is from genome assembly GCA_029204185.1 of Lerista edwardsae. Classification (NCBI taxonomy): domain Eukaryota; kingdom Metazoa; phylum Chordata; class Lepidosauria; order Squamata; family Scincidae; genus Lerista; species Lerista edwardsae. The sequence goes on along the minus strand of JAJKFI010034295.1, from coordinate 49,407 downwards.
CCCTGTTTTTCTCCTCCTCCCTCTTGCCATGTTTAGCTCTTGTGGGATTTGCCAAGCACCCAGGGCAATCCTCCATGGCTACGAGCTCTCCCTCTCGAAATGTGCAGCAAGCCATGCAGGCTCCCTAAGGATCTTGGAGCCTTGGGAGACATCTAGGGCCTCTTTATTGAACCACTGCACCCTGTTGCCTTACAAATCACAGTGCCACACTATTTGCTGTTGATGTCACAGGCTTCTGGCAATGTACAGGACTCTGTAGCAATTGACACACCTGCTCTCATATAGTTTGGGGCTACCAGGCCCAACCTGTATGAGATACCAGATAGATCTCTGCTGGTCAGGAGCTGGGGGGTTCTGAACATGGAGACCAGAGACAGGAAAATAACACTGCAACTGGCTGCCTAAAGCAAGCCTTTCACATTGCGTCACGGTAAGTCCACCCCTGAACAGAATACAGAATTGGTTTAGCTGTGCCAATCCGTAACACTCATTGATAGAAGAAACCAGAACGCAGTAGCAGAATACACATTTTGCATGCTGAAGATCCCAGAGCAATCCCCAACATCTCTAGTTAAAATATCCCAGATAGCAGAGCTAGGAAACACCTCTCTCAGAATGCTCACCTCTAAACCACCACCACCCCAATTATATACCCTTGCTATAGCTGACTGTGATCTGACTTCCCTTCATGCTTTTTCAACTGTATCCCATCCCAGTGGCCATGTGATGAGGCATCCAGTAGCAATGGTATCCTAAGAAGGGGGCAGGGTGCTAGGTTTTGCATGGCTCCACAACTCACCATGTAAGCTGCCTCTCCCTTTTGTTCTTGAGGCCATTCCGAGGGGCAAGAGCAACACGGACGTTATGCTTACATGTTACTTTTGCCTCTCAGAATGGCTCCAAGAGTAAGAGGAGGGGCAGCTTACACAGTGAGTTGAGGAGCTGTGCAAAATGTAGTGCTCCACCCTCCCCTTAGGATGCCACTGGTGATGAGATGATCATCAGGCAGTGGAAATGTGACCTTGCATAATAAGCATGGGTTGCTTCTTTTTGTCCCAATCATTATAGAGTGTCCTTGTTTTTCTCGACTTCTTCACAGTCTCTCATTTATGCTTTCAGACAATATCAGAAGAGCTGATTGTTGCACGTCTCTGTTTGCCCACATTCGTTCTTGACCCTCTGGTTTTCAGGCAGCCTTTGCCCTTTTTCTGAATACCAGATGTGCTTGTCTGATCTGATGCGCTGGACTAGATTTGAATTGGGGGGGAGGGGTTGTAATGCCTGTTGACGTCACAAATGTATGAAGATGATTTTATTGATTTTATAATTATAAAGATACAGGAAAAGGATAGTCAGTTACATAGGATGGGTATACATAGGGTTAAACAATAGGAAGTGAGGCAGTACGAGAGTAACATGTAAATGCAAAAATTAGTAATTTCCGTTATCATATATTCCATCTGAAAGGATATAATCATTATAATGCACAAAACTACGTCAATTTTCGTTATTCATTCAAATCTTCAATAATTTCAATAATTTCACAGTTACTTAGCAAACTCAAGTAAGAAAAGTTAATTATACCTATAATTATCTATCTCTAATTTATAGTAAAAGTCAATAAAATAATAAACTAAAAGGGAAGAACCTACTATATAAAGCACAGAAATAGAATAAACATAGATGAAGCTGGGAAGTCAAACTATTTAAACTAGCACTCTGTTGATCTCTTCATCTCTATTCATATTGCTTATATTATTTTTCAATCTTAATCTTTAATTAATCTTTGTTACAAAACTTATTTTATTAGAATTACGCCATAAAAATAAAGAGCATAAAGATATAACATGACATCCATCACTTCGTAATCACCATTAGGCCTTAATAACATTTTTTTTTTCTAAAATCATATCTTAATGTAAGCTTGAGGTATCATGTACCTTTGTTAAAAAAAAAGAAAATAATCGCTTAGTTATATAATCTGACGCAAAATTACAAGCCTACAATTATCGCTTTTCAGATCAAGGCTCAATGCTAACTATTTCTTTCTATCACAAATCTCACAGGAAGGAATGAACTTTGTCACCTTTTAATCCTCATTTCTATTTATACCATTAATTCAATTTTTAAATCATAAATTTCATTAATCAAATTCCCCCCGCCCATTTATTATAAAAAGCCAAAAATTATACAAATCATTAAAAATTAACATCTGGTCAAAACCTTCCCCTCTCCTGCCACCAGAGGGGAGCCTGCTGACAAAAAACACTCTCACTGTATTTGTCAGCAGACCATAAAAATATCTTGTTCATGGTCACTTTCTCTTAAAACTTCTTAATTCAGACAGGGCTGTCCATCTTCAAAAATACACATTCCTCTTGTCCTTCCATAAAGTTCATTTCTCCAAGTCCTTGAACATGCTTCAAACATCTTTCAACTCTTGATTGTAGATCTGTCGGTTTCCTTCTCATTAACGCCATGTTGACTCAATTGCGCAGTAAAAAATTCAAGCTTTCTTTAAACATACAAATCAAAATACTCCCTATTTTTGTGTTCTCTTATCTCATTAATAAATCCTCTTGATCTGCAAATAGGACTGTCCGTTTTCAAATAAATGATCTCCAATTATAAATCTTCTGCCGCCTCACGACGCCATGTTTAATCTGCTACGCAGCAAAAAATTCAGCATAGAACAGAGTACTTTTTTATTCCATGTTTCAGCTTCCCACGCCACATCAAAGCATTTCGAAAAGAAAATAGAAACAGAAGCAGAAAAGAAAACAGCGATGCACTTCAGTGGATATCTTGTGTTGAAGATTAAGCAGGTTTAATTCCACTGACCTCACTGGCCCGCAGCCAACTCTCCAGTGCACTTCACGCCAAGATGTTAAACATTTACGCCTACACACCACTTCTTCTTCCCACACGATTGTCTTCATTAGGAGACTTCTGAAGACCTTCCAGACCTTCCAGATGTAATCCATCATTCTCTCTCCGGTGTTGTCACTCTCCAAGTCAGAGACCGTCCACACGGTCTGCCAGAAGGCAGAGTCTCTTCTGCTCCCCAGGCACAAGCAAACATCATTCACCTCCGGAGTTGGCCACTATCCAGAGGCTAGATGTTAATGCTTACCCCCAACCCAGTTCTACTACTGGAGTTGGGCCTGAACCCCTTGCAGAGATTCAGGAAAGAACACAAGCCCCAGCCACTCATAAAAAGCGACTGCCATGTTCAAGTCTCTGGCTCCTCCCCCCACAAATGTATGGATGGCTTGAAAGTAGTATCCATTCTGCATGCAGTTCTAAGGGGAAAGGAATATCAGGGGTATATCATAGGTGAGTGGATGCCCCAGATGCTGGGTAGTGTAAAGAGCAAAAAAAGGCTAGGCCATGGCTTGACTCCATTTTGTAAAACATAACTCCATTGTGTGGGAAAGAGCTGAAACTACTAAATACCAGCTGGTGGTAATCAGCTCACTTCCTGACGCAATCAGGAGCGTAATGGCCTATCTGCTTTGTTTCTGCAGAAAGGTGTGAGGTCATAGCTGGGGTCAGGAAGAGCAAATCTAATCAGGAAGTTTCCATCCAGCTAGTGCTGCAATCAGGAAGATTCCGCACAGCTGAGACCCATCACTTGTGGTTTATGTAACCTTTCTGACCATTCTGTGACCTCCGAACGTTCTATCACCCCATCAGGAGAAGGCCGACCTTTATCCTGATAGGATAATTGATTGTGCCAGAGGGATATAAAAATACCCAGGTTTGAGGGTACAGTGCAGCACACCCACCATCAAGTCCATCAGAGCTTCAAGACTCCATCGGACCATCTTCAAAGAAGATCACCAGACCTTCAGAGACCATTCAAACCTTAAGATCATCTTCTCCAAGCCTGTCCCAGATGGACCTGCTGCCTGCTTGGACTGAGAGGAAGGTGAACCTACAAGGCCAACTACCTTGCAGGTGCTAGGGCCTAGTCAGTGTTGGGAATCTAGTTGTTTTGTTATTTTAAAGTGTATCTTAGTTAAGTCTCTGTTAGTTCTTTTAAGCCTTTCCTAGTTTTGTAACCACTTGTTTATTAATAAATTACAATTAATCTATAAAACTTTGTATTTGGAACCAGACTAAATTCAGTGTTGCTACTTTGGCACGCTTACCAATTTTGAAGTTTATAACTTGGGATAGATCCCTGTAGTTGGGGCTAGTTTAGCCTGGGGAGTTTTAAAGTTAAAAGACGGTTCAGTGCTCTTAGAGGCTGTTACTCTTAGCTGTGATCCCAGGCAAGTAACAGAGGATGTGTGCCTTGTTGTCTTGGATAGTGTAAGTGCTTAAGGTCACACTCTGCTGAAAGTTCACAGCTCATATGGGCCCTGGGCTGGTTATAGGGTATATGAGCCTGTGATTTACAGGTAGGCCCAATCCTATCCAATTGTCCAGTGCTGATGCAACTGTGCCAACAGGGAATGCGCTGAATCCTGCTAAGGAGGGGCAGTCACAGGGGCTTCCTCAAAATAAGGGAATGTTTGTTCCCTTACCTTGAGGTTGCATTCAGAGCTGGAGCAGGGCTCAGCTCTGCACCAGTTTTCCCTGCCATTGTGCCCAGCTACTTGGTGGAGCCCACAGCAGGCGCATCACCATGCCACGTGGGTGCGACGCCTCTGGCTGCATTGCATCAGCACTAAAATGTTGGACAGGATTGGGCTGACAGTCTCTTACTGTTCACTTGTAGCTTCCTGATGGTATCTTTCTTCCCACAGTAGCAAAGCTGTTCAGAAGGACAAGATAGAGCTGTCAGACTTGCCTTTGTGTCAACAGTATTATGTAAGTTTGTTCTCAGGAAAACAGGACACCTTTCGTACTCTTACATCACACTCAAATCTGGGGTTTAATTCTGACCCAGCATGGGTTGCCATAATAAATGACTCATGAGTACCATAACTCATGAGTACCACTCCCAAAAGGAATTACATAATCCTGGAAAGCATATACCTGTTTCTGTTTTTGTGGCAGAAACCAGCAAGAAAAAGATTGTTGGAGCAAGACACACATATTTAGGATGCAGTAAAGGCATCTGACATGAATACTGTACATTCAAAATGAATTATGCACAGTTTATTAATAGCAGGGAGTCTACAGCAACAATTGTTCATTCCTTCTCTGTCAGTGTTGAGAAATTCAGATTGCAAACTCCTTGTCTTCTTAGGGCTTGTAGAGGAGCAGTGATAGTCTACATCAGTATGTTCAGTGATGTCATTAAGGGCGCGATCCTAAACTGGTGTTAGGTGGCACAAATCTCTTGTGCTGGCTCAAGAGCGTCGCAAACACACCGTAAATCACGTTTGCACCACTCTCGGTGTCAGACAGGTCGGCACATAGCTTTACAGTGCATTTGCGACACCCCTGGATCAGCATAAGTGATACAAGTTACTGTACTGGCCTAACTCCAGGTTAGGATTGCACCCTTAATGACAAAGTTTGGCCAGCACAAGACCCACTGGAAAGCACATTTGGACCGCTCTCAGAGTCAGGGAGGATGGCGCACATCTCTGTGCTAGCCTCTCTGACTCCGAGAATGGTCCAAACATACTTTATGGCATCCCTTGTGCCAGCCAAACTTTGATGGCCTAACTGTGCCAGCCTAACTCCAGGTTAGGATTGTGCCCTTGGTGACTTATATCACCCCATCAATCCCATACAATACACTGTGAGTGACACTAAAGTAAACATTATAGATATAACTATACCAACAATGGGGAACAGCTAGCTAAGATTTTCCTCCCATTGCTCTTTATATAACTACTAGCTTTTATGTACCCGGCTTCGCCCGGGTGTTTATAGGTGCCATCCCTGACCCCACCCACACTCACATGGGTGCCCGGGTGTTGATATGTCCCATCCCTGACCCCACCCCCACTCACATGGGTGCCCCGGTGTTGATATGTCCCATCCCTGACCCCACCCCCACTCACATGTGTGCCCGGGGGTTGATATGTCCCATCCCTGACCCCACCCCCACTCACATGGGTTCCCCGGTGTTGATATGTCCCATCCTTGACCCCACCCCCACTCACATGTGTGCCCGGGTGTTTATATGTCCCATCCCTGCTGCTGTACTGTTTCTGTTGCTGTAGGTGTAGTAGCCCTCTGTTTCATATTCTGTAGTTGTTTGTGACGCTGCTGTACTGTTTGTGTTGCTCTAGATATAGCAGCTCTGTCTCTCTTATCGTGGAGTCTTTTGTCACGCTGCTGTACTGTTTCTGTTGCTCTAGATGTAGCAGCTCTGTGACGTAGCGTTGCAAGTTGTTGTTGTTTTTTCCTCAGGTGTTTCCTGTGTACACTGTTGTTTCATCTTTGTAGCCTTTGGTTGCACCTGCCCAATTGCCTTACGTTACGCAGTGAAAGTAAACTTTCAGAGAGAGCAACAGCCACAGCACCTTGTGCCAACTGTCCACTGCCAAGCAGGGACCGCCCACATGTCCACAGAACACATTGTATCGGTTTGCCTGCGTGAAACCTGTTTGCTGCTGTTTGTCTTCAACTGTCAAGAGTTCAGTTGCTGCCTGAAGATTCCGCATGTCATTTGCATCTCATCATGACATCATCAGAGCCTCGGAATGCTGGGGTTCAGCCCATAGCCGTCCATAGAGAACCACAAATTCGCTTGTACCCGCGCCCGTGGGGGCGCGATCCGTTCCAAAACCGCGCAGCGATGGTTTCGGGGGGCCAAGGCACCCGCGTGCCGAGTTTGGCGCGAATCGGTCCAGGCGTTGCGGAGCCTATGTGGAACAAACATACACACATACATACACACACACATACGCTCTTCTTTATATATATAGATTCATATTCAATTATTCATATTGTGCCGTCCTCTAAACAGTGCATTTATGACACTCCTGAGCTGGCACAAAGGATTTAGTGCTGGCCTAAATCCAAGTTAGGATTGCGCCCTAAGATTCATTAGCAAACGTGGCCTGGGCCACATGAAGTCCAACCTTTGACACCACTGGCTCTGCCAGTAAAGAAATCTAAACTCTGTCCCAGCATATTTGAGGAAACTTCAGTGGAGCTCATCTGATGCAGAATATACTCTGAAAAGATTCTAGAAACCTGACCTGACTCTAGCCTTTAGCCTCAGTACAATTCGGTGTGTCACTGGCTGAGCAAGGACCCAGAGTACAATTCTAACATGGAGTTAGGCCAGCACAGTTAGGCCAGCAAAGTTTGGCTGGCACAAGGGATGCCATAAGGTATGTTTGGACCATTCTCGGAGTCAGGGAGGATGGTGCACATCTGTGTGCTGGCCTCTCTGACTCAGAGAGTGGTCCAAACGCACTTTACTGTGTCCCTCATGCTGATGAGGTTAGGATTGCTCCAGGTTAGGATTGCACCCCCAAACTCTACAGTGGCTCCCACAAAAATGAAAACAAACAAACATCCATACACACGTGCATCTAAATCACTCTTACGTGGCAGGACTGGCATTTCACACTATGAAGTCAGGAGCTTACTTTCATTTTTCCAAGGTAACTCAAGTCCTATTCAAATAATTTGTCCTGTATGTACATTTAAGCCCCTCCCCCAAAGAGGGCCTAGAACAAAATGGCCAAAACAGGCAGTTAAAGTTCACCACAGAGGGGAAAAAAAACTTTAATTATAATTGTTTATCTGGATAGGGGGATATACTGAAAAGAAGAATCTCATTTAAAAGGATGGAGCGTTACACAATTATTTCTGGGACACAGTAAATCATTTTAAAAGGATTGTAAAGGTTCATTGCTCTTTCCTGTGCCCACAGGTTTCAAATGTGAGTAAGCAGATAAATATTTGGATACGGTACAAGGTGGCCACATTTCAAGCTGAAAATGTCTCACAGAAGCGCCAGTTTGGATTGGGCTGTGTTGGATTCTTTGACACTTTGCTACACCAGCGAGTCTTTCATTTTAAGATGCATATTTAATAACTACAGGATTTATTGATCCTCCATGAACTGCAATAAATCAGCAATTTGGCAATGCTGGCACCTGGAATGATGTTAAACTTTCCCTTGTATCACTCATTCTGAGATGTATAAACCATTGTTGTCATCTGGAAGCCTGTATGCTCCAAATGCACCATTATGACTGAATGAAGTTATTGCAAAACTGAGATTTACTCAGAAGTTCTGAGTGGTAAATGGCTTCAAATACCATCTGAAAATGGGAAGTGCCCATATGAGCTTAATCACATTGAAAGTTATGGGATTGTCCTTATATTTCTGAAATAAGAGAAATGGCTGTACCCAATAAGTACCTAAAATAAACTTCTGGCCACTAGTTATACCACAGATGTCATTAATTCCTGTCACAGAATATTTCCATGGCAAAATATCACAGTCGTTGCTACTAATGTCAAGCAACCACTGTGGTCCATTGGAGAGTCTTTTCCATGAAAAACAGGCACAAATACCACAGGAGTTGGGGGGAGGGGAAGCAATGGCGGTAACTGTTTATATAGTTAAGAGGGCTTATTATAAGCATTAGTCACAAGAAAAATGCCCATCTCAATGTGAGATGGGTTATCTGAAGAGAGAACTTGTATCTTGCAAGGCTAGATTTGGGGGGGGGGGCGGGGGAGGAGGAGGTGTTGCACTGTGCACACAAAAGCATATTCTTCTCCTCCTATCCCCTTCCTCTTTGGAGGATTTGTGTTAGTTGCGGGTTGAGGAGCTGAAGTTACTGCCTCAGCAGGCCCAACCCAGCCAAACTGGCCAATAAAAGCCCAATTATGAGCTGCCTGAGTCCTTCAGGAGCTGTGGTAGCTACCACTGCATCCTATGGGATCTGTGGCAACTGCAGGGGTTACCTCAGGGAAAGGGGACCTTTGTCCCCTTCCCCCAAGGATAGCTGCTGGAAGTAGTTGGTGGTGACCTCATCACATCACTGCCAACTACTTCTGGGTGCCATGCATTGTGTGCGGCACCACAAGTGTCTGGCTTGCCGCAGCTGCCTGGTGAATGAGGGCTACGGAGGGGGTGGGAGACCTGCACAAGCACCAGGCATTGGGCCCTGCCAGTCCCGCGGCTGGCCCTGCATGCAGAGCTGCTTTTAATAACTGATTTCCTTTCATTCTTTTCTCTCCCCCCTTTTTTATTATTGAAAAAGCACAATTCCTGTATAACAGCAAAAAAGGGGAAATAATGAAAGGAGAACAGAAACTAAGGGCGAAATCCTATACTGCGCCAGAATGGTAAGGCTGGCCGGCCTGCGCCATATTCTAGGGCAGTAGAGGACAGGCTGGAGCCTCTGCACGGCAAGGACACATTCATACCCTTACCATAGGGGAGGCTTCAGCCTCCCCTATGTGCTCCTTGGATCTGCACCTGCTAAACAACAGGCACAGATCCAAGGAGACAGCATGGCCCGAATCAGGGCCGCATGGGCTCTTAAATGGGCCTAGGATTCGGCCTTATGGCCGAATCCTGGGCCTGCCTCCTGGGTGAGCCGGTACGCCTGCCAGCCCGCCCATCACCCACTCCGCGCCTGCCCATCGCTCACCCAGAAACGTCCTCCCCCCACCTTGTTTGAAGATGGCGCCTCCCTTGCGCCGGTTGCTTTGGCTGATGCGAGGGAGGCGCTGCGCGGGTGCAGCAGGACCAGCCTGCCTGCAGCATCGGTCCCACTGTTGTAGCGCTGACATGGGGGTGACGGGGGGTGTTTGCACTGCCCTCAAAGTCAGGGAGGCCACCACACATCCATGCGCTGACCTCCCTGACTCTGAGAGTGGTGCAAATGCACTTTACAGCACATTTACGACACTCCTGGACTGGCACAAGTGACTTGTGCTGGCCTAACTCCAGGTTAGCATTGTGCCCTAAGGGCACGACTAGATGAGACGCTCGAGTATGGCTACTACCAGCACATGCCACCCTCGGACAACCTATGCTATGCTGCATGCCTCTGCTGAAGGTCTCCTTGGGGTAAGGGGACATTTTTCCCCTGCCCCAGGGTAAGCCCCAGTAGCTACAATGGGGCTTGGGCCTGGTCTGTCAGCATTGACCAGGTTAGGAAATCAAGTCCAGGAAGGTAGTTAGGATATGGTATGCACTGATCCAGGCCCAATCCACCGCCTGCCCCGTCACTGTCCTCCCCCAGCATCTTGCCCCCTTCCCAGGCTCCCCTTTGCATTGAATTTATGTGGTCCAGCAGGCATCCCTGCGATTGCTGGCACAGTGAGAAGGCTCTGGCCGTCCCAGAAGCATGCCTGCCTTTTGTGCTATTGCAAAATACTTTTGCACCAATGCACACCAGAGGAACACTAGAGGTTAGGATTGGGCCATAAATGGCAAGTAGTAAATTATAGCAAGGATGACAGACCAATCACCAGTGTCTGTAAAACCATAAAAATGTACTTGATGTGTCGTGCACCCAACATTTATATAAACAGAAGCTTTTTTCAGCGTACAACCTTGCATAGTGTTTTATGTATATGCCACCCAGAAGTTTGCTGCCCACAAACTGCTCTGTAATTTTGTAACTCAGATTTGCTCAGTTAAAAGAAAAACAAAAAGGTAGAATTCCTTAAACCCCTTCAGTTAGAGACAGGGTAAATGTTTGATCTTGCCACCTTCATGTTTGCAACAAAACCAACAAACCACCAGTCACGTTGGACACGTGGAACAGTTTTCTAAGTTAGGAAATTACCACACCCTTCACAACCCCCCATCACCACCACAGAACAGTTTGCAAACTGCTCTTTTATATACGTTATAATGATAGAGATGCACCCTCTTTCATATGGTTATGCACATGAACAGCACATGAGCAACAGCCACACAGAATGCAGGGGTGCCACGGCCCCTTTCATTTGCTTGTGACATGCAAACGTTACATTTTGTGATGTTATGCTGGCATAGCAGTTGACATATTCTGCACTATGTACTGCATTATATACATGCACAAATATGTCTGTAGGAGCCAATCTTTATGAGCACACTGTTAGGCAAGTAGATAGACAAGACATAAGGTTTATTAAGTGGAGAAATGTTCAGAGCCTTCTTCTGCCCAAGGAAAATCTTCCAATGCATTTTATATCTTAGATTCTTTCCTGATGAGATTGAAGCTAATAATAACTACATGCCAGCATGAGTAATCAGAATCGGAATTAAAAGGCACTGTTACGGATCACTGAAGGATGACTCAGCAATGCTCCTGTGCTGCAAGGGCAGGCACTTGAAACCTTCCCAGTTGCCAGGGCGTTTCCATGTGATATCCAATTTCCATTAGCTGTAATTTCTTCCACGCTTCTTCCAAGGCACTCCCTTGGATCAAATTAATATTCAGAAAACAGACTGTAATTCAGAGATAAAGGCAACATGCATGTATTTTAGGAACTTTCAGCTACAAGTGATTTGGGCTCAGTGACTGCTGGAGTTCCAGAATATTTTCGTGAACTTGGTATTCCTCTGCCCATTTTCACCACTGTTGCAATCTATCTCTCCTAACAGGAATGTAAATCTGGTCACAATTTGCATCTACCTTTACTACATAATTCAGGGTGCAATCCTAACCTGGAGTTAGGCCAGCACAACTAGGCCCGCAAGGTTTGGCCAGAACAAGGAACACTGTAATGTATGTTTGGACCACTCTTGGAGAGACCAGCACATAGACATGCACCATCCTCTCTGACACCAAGAGTGGTCCAAATGCGCTTTATGGTGGCCCTTGTGCCGGCCAAACTTTGCTGGCCTAACTGTGACAACCTAACTCCGGGTTAGGATTGTGCTCTCAGATTAATAAGGCAATACTGTAATTAGTATTCTGGGCTGACTTAAGCAGTTGTGTAGCCAGAGGGGAAGGTGCGGTAAGTATGGCAGGCGCTGCAAAGCGCTATATAAGCAGCCCCTCCCCCCTGCTATTAGAGCAATTTGGGGCAGTAATGGCAATGCCTACGCATTGCTGTCTCTGACCAGAATGGTTCTGATGGCAAGAGGGATGGGCTGTTTATATAGAACATTGTAGCACCTGCCATATTTACCGCAACACCCACCCCTGGCTACATTTTAGGGCCTAAGACCAGTGAAGTCATGTAGCCAAGATGCTCTGGAACGCCGTTCTGGTTGTTCCGTGTAGGGCTGGCTCCGCCCACTGCAGTCGTCGCTGCCGCGCGCCCCTGCAATACGTGAATGGTACTGGCCGCGCCTGCGCCCTACACGCCCGCAGCCAGAGCTTTCAGCCAGGCAGGCAGGCAGGCAGGCAGCGGACCGCGGGGGAAGCAAGGACGCGCGGAGGAACTGTCAATCAACGATGCGTCCCGGTAGCTACTTCCTGCGTTCCGGTTGTTAGCGCAGGTAGATTCCACCACTGCCTAAGACCTCCTAGCACCTGTGGTAGTGCACTAAATGCTTCCTGGATTCAAAAATGAACAGGAGAAAGAGTGGAACAGGATCTTTCTCCTTTCCTCCACACTTTCTCTTCCACTCTACTCCTCTCTTCTTTTTGAATCTGGGAGTGGGAGGAAGAGCAGCAGAAGTGGGTGATAGGCACCAACTGTCGATCCATTGCCTGAAGGGGGTGGCTCATTAGGCCACACAGATGAGCCAGCCCTTTTAGCACTTGACTGAAAGAGCCCTTTTGGAGCCTGCTCTACTCTTTCGAGAGCAATTCTAACCTGGAATGAGGCTGGCACAGGTAGGCCAGCAAAATTTGGCTGGCACAAGGGCTATTGAAAAGTGCATTTAGACCACTCTCAGAGCCAGGGAGGATGGCGCACGTCTGTGTGCTGGCCTCTCTGACTCGGGCAGCGCAATCCTACTTTCTGGCGCAACGGAGTTAAGCTGACACTGTGCGCTTAGCGCTGATGCGGGGCCGCCGATTGGGTGCCCTGCGTCGGCGCTAAGGCCACAGGCCCGGCACTGCTGGCAACGCCAGCCCTGTAGCCCGCGTAGCACCTCCCTTGTGCCGGCACAAGGGAGGCGCCATGACAGCGCGCACCGGGGATTGGTGGAAGGAGGGCGGAATGGGGGCAGGATGAGGCTGGGACATGGGTGCGCCTCGTATTCAGCCATATGGCTGAATCCTAGGCCTGTTCCAGAGACTGTGTGGCCCCGATTTGGGCCGCACGGTTTCCTCCGATCTGCGCCCAGTCTTTAGCGGGCGCAGATCCGAGGAACACATAGGGGAGGCTGGAGCCTCCCCTACGGTAAGGGAATGAACATAGGGGGGCTCCAGCCTCCCCATCCCAGCGTCGGATATGGCGCTGGCCAGCCGGCCTTGCCATCCTGGCGCTGGGTTGGATTGCGCCCTGAGAGTGGTCCAAACGTCCTTTAGGGTGTCCCCTGTGCCAGCCACACTCTGCTGGCCTAACTCCAAGTGAGGATTGCACTCTTAATACGTTACACCAAAACATTAATGCAGGTTTTTAATTTTTACCCAGGTAGCAGGATCAAATTGACCACGAAAAGGGAAAAAAGTTGATAAAACTTAGGTTTCAGTCTTCTACAATTCCATACACACTCCTCAACCTTAATAAAGTCTATTGTCCTGTGCTGCCTCCCTGCCCTTGTAATTTTTTAAGGACCCAATCATATCTAACTTTCCAATACTGATGCAGCCCCTAGGTAATGAAGCAAATGTTCCCTTTCCTTGAGGAAGCCCATGGCTGCCAACCACCACCACAAGATGCAGCACATGCCCCATTGGCAGGACTGCATCAGTGCTGGAAAGTTGGATAGAATAAATAAATCCCAGTGTCTACATTTGAGGGTGTTGGTGCTATTTTGTACCCCAGCTGACTGAATGGAAAATTGAAACTGCCCATCACATGCTGTTCAGTGCCATTTTTGTACATACAAAAATATTACTATTATTGACCCATTATCTTTGCTGCCGTTCTATTCCTGTACTACAAAAGGGAAATACTTAATGTATGGCTGGGGTTTTTTTTCCAGTTAGTGTCATAATCCAAGTACCTTCTCCCCAGCTGTTGATTTTATGAATTACTTTGGGCATATTCAACCACCATGTTCAAACCCCTCTCCCCCAACATCAGTTTAGTAAAGTGCACTTTTTTTTTCAAGTGGCATCAGTGATAGGGTTACCAGATGTGAACTGGGAAGAGCACCTGTACCTTTAACCATTGTACAGAAGCAGAGGAATTTGGGCAGGTGCAGCTTTTGAAACCCTTCCATGATGAGCTGCACCTGCCCAAATTCCCTCTTCTATACAATGGTTAAAGGTACAGGTGCTCTGTCCCAGTTTGCATCTGGTAACTCTAAGCAGTGAGAAGTATGGTAATCTTTCCTAAATTATGTTTGCACAATTAGTACTAAACTACATAAACACACAAAAACACACACATACCCAGAAGTGGACCAGAAGTCTCTCTTTTATGTCTCAGTACAATGGGAGAGAGGCTTTAGTTTAGTTTAGGACCATGACTTGTGGCAAAGGGATTTAACATTTACTATCCTACTGTTTTCATGCTGACAACTGTTTTGTCAGTCCTGCTTATCTGAACTTATTTGGTTATTACTTTTTATTTAAAGTACACCGCTTTCTAAAGTTAAACACATACAGTATAAACCTATCAAAAAATATGTATTTATTAAGTCTTCTGATTTTAGAGTTGTTTTTTTTTTAAATGCATGTATGTTATACCCTGGAAAAGAGAACACGTACTCTGCCTTGCTTACAATGTATACTTTAGCTTCTTGAATATACAAGTTTGGAAAATAGTAATACAGTATTGGAATCCTTTGGGGCATTATCAACCATTCCCTGCAGCGCAGGTGGGCCAGCTGCAGAACATTAAAAAGCCAAGAACAGATGGGAGGTCTGGCCTCAAAAGGAAGTGGGGGTGGAAGGGGGAAAGAAGGTAATACAGTTTAGACTGGGATAATCCTGGGTTTAGTGGGTGAAACAGGGTTGGGTTAGTCGGACAACAGAGTGGAAGAAGAGTTAATTACTCAAATGTTTGGCTGATTTCCTCAGAAATTGCTTGCAGCTGAGTAGTCTTTTGTAATTGAAGTGTGGTTCCTAAAAAGTGGTGTTGAAACCTGGATAATTATCTATGAACAGCCACCCTGACACCCACCTCACAAAAATATTTTCCCAGAAGGTATAAGAATTTATTGCAGACCTACCTTTGTTGTAGGACAAGTCAAGTGTCTATTTTTGGAACCTGTCTTGTTTGATGGACTGTATGAGCTTCTGAAGCTGAAAGCTTTAAGCAAGAACACCACCCTTGTAGTGTAGCATAGTAACCAGCAAACAAACAGGCGTGTACCTGGGCGAAACCGCGCCCAGGGCATGCAACATCATGACATCACGACGTCGTGACGTCATGACGTTTGGCGGCTTCCGTCCTTGGGCTGCTGCTGGGGCGCTTTAAGCATTTGAGCGGCAGCCTGGGACGGGAGCTGCCGGCGCGCCTCCCTGCTGGGGGGGGGGGCACGGCGTTGGCTTCCTTCCCCAGGCTGCCGCTGGAGTGCTTAAAGCGCCCCAGCGGCAGGCTGAGATGCCGCCGAGGCCCCTCAGGGCGCAGGGGCCCGCAAATTTGCGGGCGGGGGGGCAGGGCGCCATGCCAACAGCACCTCCCACCTTATGGCGCCCCAGGGCTCGTGCCCTGTGGCACCATACCCTAGATTTGCCTCTGCAAACAAAAGAAGTTCTGGCAACAGTAGAAGCAGCAACTCTTGGTGGGAAAACATTTTTTGGTTAAAGTCAAATTGTTGAGAGCCTCCTTAACGTAGCTCTGTACCCCATTGTGGTTATTTTGGCCTATAAGTAATACTTGTGATTGCTATGCTCATGATGGTCAGATGGAGGTGTAACCAGATGCACCTAATACAGGACCTGGAAAGGTGAAGGGGTAAGACCAGGATGTGATGGGAACAGGTATGGACCCCATCAAGGTGAGGGCAGTGCTGACACCCTCACCTTCCCTTAAATGGGTACAGGTCTGACTCCATTTTGGATTTCATCCTAGGAGTTCTGAGCTGCTATCCTGCTAGGAGGTCACAAAGGTGATCCTTGGGAGATAGCACAAGATAATGCAGACCATTAAGAATTGGTGCCAAGGGACATTCAAAGGTCTCCCTTCCCTCAGGGTCTTGTAATGCAAATCTGGATATTTGACAAAACAGCATAGTGAGGACAACTTCTGCCTAAATCTATTCTAATCTGCCCAGCAGCTAAAGTAACCTGGAAAGTCTTTTTTGGACTAAGCCAAAAGGTTTCCCACCAAAGTTTAAAGCAGCAACAGAAAAGGCTGGAACATTAAAGTGATTTTATAAAAGAAACAAAATATTGTGAAGCAGTTTTTAAAAGAACAAGGTTTTAGCTAGATAGAAAGAAATAGTGCTTTCCCAGCAGAAGGAGAAAAGGGGGGAATGTGTTGAAAAAGACTATACCTGCCTTTATCCATTGCCTATCTTATCATCACTACTGTACTATTCAAATGCAGACTCCCTTCCTGCCACTCCAAAGTAGCCTTTTATCAAGATGATTGGGTCAGGTGGGGAGGGGAAGATTCTAACTCTTAAACTTTGCATCTTCCTGTGTAAGTACTTACTACATTGATAACTGTTGTATCAAGCAATCAAATGTGTCAAGCACTTATGGCTAAATGTGCCAACCCTATTGTAATCTTGTCAATATTGGTGCCATTGTTGCTGCTAAATGTATTTGACCACCCTTTGTAATCACTTCTCCTTCCCCTTCCCTGACCCTTGGTTGGGGTCACACTGGAAGGGAGGGGGAGCAGCAGCAAAGAAAGACCACCAATCACCAATTTGGCATCACCAAAATTGCCAATAGCAAGTTGCCAATGTTTTTATTTGTTGTTGCCAATTCCATATTTGCATGTTCAACTGTACAACTGATCAAGCCCAGATATACAAATTACACAAGTTCTGTAGTCTCCTTGGAGGCATATTGCATTTGTGTCCGTTTTGCTGATGTCCTAAAGGTAAAGGTTTCCCCACGACCGAATGGTCTAGTCGTGACCGACTGTAGAGGGCGGTGCTCATCTCCGTTTCAAAGCCTGTAGAGCCGGTGTTTTGTCCAAGGACAAGCTTCCATGCTCATGTGGCCAGCATGACTATACACCGTAGCACACGGAACGTTACCTTCCCACTGAAGTGGTCCCTATTTATCTACTTGCATTTAGGTGCTTTTAAACTGCTAGGTTGGCAGGAGCTGGGACAAGCCACGGGAGCTCACTCCGTCATGCAGTCTTGAACTCCCAACCTTCTGGTCGGAACGCCCAGCAGCAGCGGTTTAACCCACTGCGCCATCACGTCCCCTTCTGATGTCCTACACATAAGTAAAATGTATTTCTCTTTCTGCAACATTATGAACTTACGTTAAACTTGGTAAGCTATAGTAGAGGATCCTGGGACGGCCGGGATCGGAAGAGCTGGGCTGGGAGAGTTTTGTCTTTTGTGACAGAAACGCACTCCCGGGAAATGAAACCTCAATCGGGCAGGCTTCTGTCTCTGCTTGCAGAGACAGGAGCACCAGGGAGTCTCTCTCTTTGCAGGGTGATTCCCTCCCACTTCACCTTTACACTGAGAAAAGCTAACTTTCCTCACAAGTATGTATGATTCCAGTGAAACATTGTTTTGCAATTTCCAGCTTCTCTAAATGGTTGAAGAAGCACATCAGCCCTTTTGGAAGATCAATCTCTTTGGAAACAGAGAGTACAGAAAATTTGGAATGTTTAAATAATATTTACTTGAAACCATCACTTTCCAGCAGTGGTGTTTCTAAAGGGAGGGCAAAGCTCTAAGTTTTGCAAGAAGCCTTACCTTGCAGTGGAACTCACTCCTCTCCTGCACCGTTTTAGCCAATCCTCACAGGGAACAGCAACATCTTGGCATTGCTTACTGGCTACAGCAGCAAGGGAGAGGAGGGATTTACATGACAGGGTAAGGCTTCTTGCAAAACTTAGAGCTTTGCCCTCCCTGTAGAAATGCCTCTGCTTTCCAGTCAAGTAACATACTTTAAGACAGCCATTCTCAACAGGAAACATATGCCCCCCCCCAGCCCAGTATGTTGAAATGTTCAAATTTTCTTGGTGTTCAATATTAAATGATTTTATGTCTTATCTTTTCATGCTGTATCTCTGTTTCACCGGGGGAGGGGGTGTTCCTGGAACCTTAGAAGAGCTCCTAAGGGGCCATAACCAAAAAAAACAATGTTGAAAATGAGTGCTTTAAGAAGTCCCCTGCCAGCTGCAAAGCTCAGATTTATCTCTTGCATGTTTATCAATATTGCAAGAACATGAGAACAGTTTCTACTGTTTCCAATCCAGTAGTTCCCAAACTGTGGGTTGGGACCCACCAGTGGGTCGTGAAGCACCTAGAGCAGCCGTATTGAAAATATGGGAAGAAGAGATACTGGAAAGGGGGCCGGGCTGTGTAGTTGTTTTGCTTCGTGTAAAGGTTGTAAATGCTTTTTTCTTTCTGATTCACTTTGCTAGTGGAAAATGGCTGAGCAATAACCCAACTTATTGCTGCATTCTCAGGAAAGCAGCAGGCTCTGATGGCACAATGATGGCACTTCCGGCCTTGACATCACTTTTGATGGGTCCTAGACAGATTGTCATTCTAAAAAGTGGGTCCTGGTGCAAAACAGTTTGAGAACCACATCTGTTCCTCCTTAAATGATAGGCATGGCCATATATATTCCTGCCTGTACAGACATGCACTGGTCTTTCAGCAAGCAAACAAACTATGCAAAAGCTTAGAGATGTCCATCATGCAAACTGAAGAGCATGTTTGCTACAATATTTATTTTTACATATTTATACCCCACCTTTCCAATTTCTGGGGAAAGCTCAAGGCAGCCAACGCCAAAGCCAACAAAACCATCCCTCTCAAAAACCAAATATGAACGGCTACTATTTTATTTATTTAGAGGATTAATAGTTCTGTCACTACAGTCAAATGCTCTCTAGTGGGATAGTGTAAAGGCAGGACTAGGAAAGCAGGTATGAGACTCACCAGGTATTTTGCACCTAAAGAGACCATCCACACTTAGAGGACATCCGAAAAGGGCTTAAGTGTAACTTCAAAAGCTACAACACACCTCAAAGAGTCTGGATAGAGAAACCCCCAGACACACCAAGTCCACTATTTGACAAGGGGTCAGTTTGGCTAATACTTTAGAACTCAAGCTGGCCCCACAAGCTTAGCAGCTTGCAATATTGCTCTTTGTAGATGTCCTTGCCCAACATCTCACTTTTGTGTTAATTTTGCAAATCCCCTGGGGCAGGGGGGAACACTTCATCTTAGCCACCTCTACTTGCGTTGCTAAAGGTTTAGAGGAGAAACCGGGACACAAACGTCGTGTGTAAACATGCATGTTGCTAATTGTGTGGGACAAGTTCAAGCTATCCAAATTGGCCAATGGAAACATTCGTTGGTCATAGTAGAGAAGCAGACTCCACACTGCAGAAGCATATCCATGCTGTGCTAGTGTCACCAGCTTTTTGTTGGCAAAAAAGTATGCCAGCAAATGGCCAACTGGGAAGTTGTTAAAAGGAAAAAAGGGGAGAGGAAGTTTCTAAATATTTGTATAGTACTATCACTGGCTAATCTTTCTTAAACACTACAGAATCATGACGTGTTCTCAGTTTCTGATTATCCATTAATACACCAAGGAATGCATTATAGGCCATGTCAACTCTTTGCTACAATTGTAGTTCCTTCTGCTTTCTTCCCTCTATCAAATTATGATGAAGAAAAATAGAATTCAGATGGTTGAAAGTGTGTATTGATAGTTGTCATTTTCTACATTATTAGGGATGAACCAAAATACTCTGACTGCTAACAGAAGTTTCAAGAGACTAGCAGACTCATATAAATTGAAGATCAAACATATATTTATTTTATGTTGTGCAGAAGCTTTGGTTGTAACTCCTGTACTACATCTTCCTTTTCACTATTTCCCAGAATGCTTAAAAAAAAGTGAGTTGCAAGGCCCATTTCAGGTGGGTCGTGCAGTACCTGGAGCAGCCATAATTGAAAATATGGGAAGAAGGGAAGCTGTAAAGGGGGAGGGCTGTGTGGTTGTTTTGCTCGTGTCAAGGTTGTAAATAGGATTTTTTCTTTCTGATTAACTTTGCTATTAGTTAGCTGAGAAATAACCCAACTTATTGCTGCATTCCCAGGAAAGCAGCAGGCTCTGGCATCACAATGATGGTACTTCCAGCCATGACATCACCATGACATCACTTCTGGTGGGTCCCTGAGAGTGGGTCCTGGTACTAAAAAGCTTGAGAACCACTGCTCTATGTATCTTTTCTGCTATGGTGGTAGATGGCGGAGTCCCAGTATTTTTGTATCAATTGGTCAATCCATGCAAGTAAAGAGGCAGAAGGAATACGATGAGAATATAGTTGGACTGATATCTGGGTTTATGTGATGGAATCTTTTGTGATTGCACTGAAGGATAGGTCTCATTCTGTTCATCTGTTTACTATGAGTATATTAAGTAAATAACACTGACACTTCCCATCTCTCTCACACCTAACCATTGCAAATGTCTCCACTCATAAAAACTATCCTGAAGGTAAAACTGGGTTTAAGACCAACATACCTCAGCTCTAAAACACTATTCAAAGTAAATAGCCCATTATCTCTTCCTCTGCGTCATTGAGCTTCTCTCCCTCCCTTGTGAGATGTGATATCAACCAACGGTTTAGACAAGAGGACCTGAACAGCTTAGCTTTACTACAGTGAATAAAGCAGCCTTACCTAATCGATGCATGGTGTAATGTTTGTATAGCTGTGAATCATAATCCATCTGCTAGGAATGGGGTTGGGCAGGAAACATCTGACAGAGCAAGAACTTCCAGGAACTTTTTTTTTAAACTCACTTTTCCTATCATGGAATTGCAGTGATACAAAAAGCTGAATTTCTCTCTGAAGTGTAGCACTTACAGCCCAATCCTATGGGCTCTGGCAGGCAGCGGAACATGCACTCCGCTGCTGGCCACTGATGAAAAAGTACCAGAATGCATCTTCCGGAAGTGTGTTCAGTTGCACACTGACAGGATGATGGCGGGAAAGCCGGAACCTTCTCGCCTGCATCGCCAGAGCAACAACTGCCTGCAGGAGCAAGTAAGCCACTGTAGGAGGTGGAGGGGCAGGAAAGGGATAAACTGGGTGGGGAGGGGGTATGACAAGGGGGAGGCTGCAGGAGTGGGTGGATCCCTTCCATTTTCGCTGCCTCCCTACCCATCTGTCTCCTTGGACTTGTGCTAGTGAAACTGCTAGTGCAGGTCCAAGAAGACCCATTGAGAATTGGGAAGCTTATGCTGGAGTTAAGGACAAGGTGGCATAGATAGGGTTACCAGATACAAACTGGGACAGAGTGCCTATACCTTTAACCATTGTATAGCAGTGCAAATTTGGGCAGGTGCAGCTCATCATGGAAGGGTTTTAAAAGCTAAAGGTAAAGGTTTCCCCACAACCGAATGGTCTAGGCCTTACCGACTGTAGGGGGCGGCGCTCATCTCCGTTTCAAAGCCTGTAGAGCCGGTGTTTTGTTCGAGGACAAGCTTCTGTGGCCGGCATGACTCTACGCCGTAGCGCACGGAACACCGTTACCTTCCCACCAAAGTGGTCCCTATTTATCTACTTGCATTTAGGTGCTTTCGAACTGCTAGGTTGGCAGGAGCTGGGACAAGCAACGGGAGCTCACTCCGTCGCACAGTCTTGAACTCCCAACCTTCCGGTCAGAAAGCCCAGCAGCAGCGGTTTAACCTGCTGGGCCACCCTGCAGCTACACCTGCCAAAATTCCCTCTTCTGTACAATGGTTAAAGATATAGGCACTCTGTCCCAGTTTGTATCTGGTAACCCTAAGTATAGAACAAGTATGCCCTTTCCCTGCTGATGCCTCCCAATCTGCCCCCCTGTTGGATACAGCAAGCAGCTGCACCAGTGGGCTCTGAGTGGCACAAGAAACTCATGACAAGGGAGTTTTCAACTTCAGAGAATATGTGCAGGGAGTGCTTCTCAGAGGATTCCAGAGTTCATGCTGGCAGCTGGCCTTGCCAAAAGTAGCACAAGAACATAGGTAGCTGCCTTATACTGTCAGACCATTGGTACATTAGTCTTAGCACAGTTAGGTCAGCAAAGTTTGGCTGGCACAAGGGCTACTGTAAAGTGTGTTTGGACCACTCTCAGAGTCAGGGGGAATGGCACACGTCTGTGTGCTGGCCTCTCTGACTCAGAGAGTGGTCCAAACATACTTTATGATAACCTTTGTGCCAGCCAAAATTTCCTGGCCTAACTGTGCCAGCCTAATTCCAGGTTAGGATTGCGCTTTTAGTATTGTTGACATTAACAGTGGCTATCCAGGATTTCAAACAGGACTTTTTTTTCTTTTTCTTACCTGGAAAAGCAAGGGATTGAAACTGGAATGTAGGCATGCAAAGTAATGTTCTCTGCCACTTAGCTACAGCCCCTCTTTAAAGGGCCACCAGGACTCACAAATCATTTCTGAACAGTAACTCATGTGATCTGCAAAGAAATCTGCAGTTACATCACAAAGGATTAGCGAATGAACCTTCAGGGTATGTGGGGAATTGTTTGCTAGGAAAAGTGCAAGAGGCCTTGCTTTCTTTGGTGGAGTTACCTGAATTGTGCTGTATGGTAAGGCTGGATCACTGGCAAAAATCCAGCAAGAGATGCATTTCCCAACAGGGAGATGAAGCAATAGAAAACCATTGTTTGGTTTCTACCTGTTCTACAGCAATTAAAGGTTCCAGAAACTTGCCAGAAAAAAAAGGCGGAAGTCTTAGCTGTGCAGACTTCATGATCCGTTGGTTCTGCAAAGTACTAGAGAATAAATTAGTATGTATGTGTTTTGAATAGATGGTTTTGTGGAGGCTGGATTAAAATACTAGGTGAGGATTACTTATTGACTGAGCAGCAGACTGTATGTTTTGAGCAAAGTACTAACTTAATCTATGCCCTCTGATTCATTACCCTGTCTGTGAATTAGAGGCTAATATCTCCTGCCTTGGCAAGAACATAATGAGTACAAAAGATTGCCAATGACTAAGGTGCTTAGACTAGGGCTGATTTTAACTATTTAGTGAAAACAGAAATATAGCAGCAGTTAGACTCAGAAATCACATTCTATCAGAGATGTGCCAAAGCCATTATGCTCAAATCACGAGTCGAGTCACAAGTCAGCGATCCCACAACTCGACTCACGAGTCATTGCATTTGCCTGTTGCAACTTGACATAGAAATTTTGGGTCATTTTGAGAAACAAACAAATCAAGATCTTGAGCAAAAAAACACAACCCTTAAGCCTTTCTTCTCCCTTAAGCCCCACCTTCCTCCTACCATGTCTGCTGCCGCCGCCGTCAATCTAAAGGATGGCTTCCAGATCGCCCATCACGTCTTTCAAGGCAACACGGAAGCGACAAAAAAAAAAAAGAAGGAAGCAAGCACACACACACTAAAGAGAGGGGTCAAATTCAAGTCTGTAACTGTTTTCTGAATCACTGACCCCAAGACTCGAGTCAGGTATGAATCAATTACATCTGTGACTTGAGTTAACACCAACATTTTCTCTACTCGAATCAAGTTGTGATGACTTGAGTGCCCATCCCTGCATTCTACTGGTAAATGTTCACATATCTACTGTTCTCCCACTGTTATACAGGAGTATAAAAATGATGCAGTCTAAAAAAGGGTGGTGTTTTCAACTGCTGACCTTTGTTTTAAACTGCTAGAGTCAGTTTAAAAGCAAAGATTTTTCATTTCTCCTCCTCCAAATCCTGGTGCCTTTTCTGCATTCTAGCCACAAGGTGCTTATTCATAGAATTGCCTGGCAACTTTCTAGAAATTATCACAACCTTAGCGTACAAGCTTAGCCATGTCCATTTATAGTAATATCAGTCCAATAATACGTATGTTTCATGGTCTCCTAGAAAAAAACATTCATAAAGAAGGAGGGGAAGGGTTTGCTCCAGCTCACATGAATAGGAGGTACTCTCTGGGAAAAATTAAAATCTTAAGGTTAAGGCTGTAAGATCTGACCACTGAAAATCAGACATGATACTGTTGCGTTTCTCTTAGAGCAAAATTTTCTGTAAATTATAAAAAATTTTGAAGCAACTATATTATTGCAATTATTTAAAAATAAATGAATATTCCTTGATTTCTGATTTATTTTTAAGGACATATTCTTACACATTGCTGCTTTCAAGATATTTCCCTCTCTGTAGCACAGTGATTCTTCTCCATTCACAGTTCAGGATGTTCTACTGGTAGTATAACAATCAGTAGTAGCATGAGAAATAAAATATGGAACAAAGCATTTTTGAGAAGTGGGCAAGCTGGGTTCTACATGTTAGATTTTTGAAATAGAACTAACTGTGTATTTCACTTCGTATTTATTGCTCACATACTGAGGACGTAGTCCTAACCAATTTTCTAGCACTGACATACTGGTAGCTGTGCCAATGGGGCATGGGCTGCATCCTGCAGTGAGTAGTAGCCACGGAGGCCTCCTCAAGGTAAGGGAATGTTTGTTCCCTTACCTCAGAGCTGCAGTGCCCTTACCCCGGTGTTGGAAAGTTGGTTAGGATTGCACCAGCGATGGGATTCACAAATTGACAAGGGGAACGCTGGGCGGGACGTAGGCGGGACTTCCGCTTGAGTGGCAGCCCATCCGCAGCGTTCCGCAGCTGTCCTGGCCTGGGGGGGGCTCCCGCTCGCCACGGGGGACAGGTAAAGGTCGTGTCGGGTGCCTGGGCAAGCAGCGGTGGGGCGCGCTAACCGGGGGCAGCCCCCCCGAGGCCAGGACAGCTGCGGAACGCTGCGGATGGGCAGCCAATCACGTGGAAGCCCCCCAGCGTTCCCCTTGTCAATCTGTGAATCCCATCGCTGGATTGCACCCTAAATGTATTCGTTTCAATGAAGTTAACTTTCAAATAAATATGCTTAGGGTTGTAACCTTATTTCAGTTCCACAATTGGTATGGAGGTGGGAAGTGAGCTACGTGTCTGGTGGGAGATGAGCTACATGTCTGGGTATGCAATCACCTGAGGAAATACTCTGGATTTGGAAGAGGGCAATTAAATTCCTGATAACTATAATGGTATAACCCACCGAGATTATAGGCTTTATAACCTTTACAACGTGAGAGTCATTGCATACATGTCATGAGGTATACATGACATATAAATTTTGTACAGTCATATGGTTTTAAAGGAATATAATTAAGAGAGGGGGGATGCAGGGGAATCAGTCATCCATGAGTTTATTGAATTTTTATTTATTATCCGTGATTATGGAATTCAGTCCACACATGAGTGCTGATATCTCAACTAGTTTGTTAACAGGTCTTACAGCTGTCTTGCCGCACTCCTAATAAGGCTGGCACAGTTTTTCCTAGGTCAAAGGATGGGAGGAAGGGTCTAGAGGCAGGATTGTACATAAGGGAACAGTGCTGTTAATATATTGTGTTTGAATATAATGCAAGACCTGTATAGGGCTTATTTGTGTGTATTATATAATTTTAATGCATGCAAACTAAATACTGCCTTTGGTTAATGCTGACACTGATCTTGTTCAAACAACAACAACAACAACAACAACAAGAATCAGGTAGACAACATGTTACGGCTGGTTGAGTTACAACACTATTTCAATTCTGTGAAGAGAACATTTAAATGTGGCAGCAGTCTCAAGTTCTTAGGGATGGTGTACAAATGGTCTGGAGGGTCCCATCTGCTACTACCAAGTAGGTTAAATGACAGGAGAGGACATGACATCAGTATCTTGAAGCCATGGGTAGAACAATATGGCTGACTCATATCATTGCCGCCAAGGAGGAGGATTGCCGCGAATTCACGAATAAAACTCTCCCTGCAAGCGTGTAGAAGTTAATATCTACCTCGTTAAGCATGCCTGCGTGTTCTGAATACGGGTGTGCGAATCGCTGTATGAAAAGTGGGATTTAATTTCCATGGAAAGATTCATGTATTCTCATTACATCGGTTCAATAAAACGACCGTTAATTGAAAAAGTGAGTGATTTTTTTTGAAGCTGTGTAATTCCTTGTTGTTCCTAGCAGTCTTATTCACCATTTTCTGACACCCACTGTTCATGGTCTAGAAGGAAAAAAAATCCCCCCCTTTTTTCCCCCTTCCCGTTTACACTTTTTTTTCCGCCTTCCATTTTCTACTGTAATATTTTCAAAATTCTGAACATTAACAGAATTTGTTTTATGGGGGGGGTGAGTGTAGAAGTTTAAAAAAATACTCTTAATAGTCTAGAAGTAAAAAAGAATTACTCTCATATTGACAACTACTTGTGTTATACATTGAGAGATTTTAATGTAATTTTCCTATATATTTATCTAATTTTTGCCCACCCTCCACTTTTTTTTCTTTCCTTCCCGTTCACACTTTATTTTTGGTTGTGTAGATTTCAAAAAATAAGTCTGTCAAAACAGTGCAATCCGAGTTTAAATAAACAGCAAGCAGCATTTCGTCCGGTGTGTTCAGTAATATAATTATGCAGAATTAAACCTTGTAAGTGCATATTAAACCATAATCAGGTTACCAATAATTTTTCTCCACGATCACACATTGTTATTTTGGTAAGTTTTTATTTCAGGAGTAAACTATTCAGTCCTAAACAGTACCAGAAAAGCAATCTGAAATGCTTGGAATGAGCAATGTTTTGAGTAGAACAACATGGCTGCTAAGCACGCCCCCTGGCCTCATTCGGCTGCTATCTCTTCCTAAGGCATGTCCTCTCCTGTCATTTAGCATTCTTTGCTACTACAGTGCCGCCCTAACAGCACTATAGTAGTGAAATAAGTTAGGTTGAGAGCGCAACTTGCTATTGGCCAGCCAGTAAGAATTTAAATACATTTGCCAATTGTATATTGAGACTCCATCTTCTGCAGCAAAGGCCTTTTGGGCTGCCTTAAGTCCAGGTTCTTCTCAATCTCCTTTTCCATAACAACTGCTGTCTCCAGCAAGAAGGCAAAATGGCTGTGCTGGGAAAAGGCAGCTGAGGGTAAATCTGTTGCTGAGCAACCGCAGGGCCCAGTTCCTAACATGAGCCAAACTGCTGGTTCAAGGCCAGGCCTAAACAAACAGTTGACCTAGTGGAAGATGGGACATCCACTGTTGCCTCCAACACCTCTAGGAGCATTTACAGGTAAATGTAAAGATAAAATTTACCTATAGCCACAGATATTTTGGGCGCAATCCTAACCTGGAGTTAGGCCGGCACAGTTAGGCCAGCAAAGTTTGGCCTGCAGAAGGGCCACCGTAAAGTATGTTTGGACCACTCTCGGAGCCAGAGAGGCCAGCACACAGACATGCGCATCCTCCCTGACTCCGAGAGTGGTCCAAATGCACTTTACAGTGTTCCTTGTGCGGCCAAATTTGATTTGTAATGATTTGATTTTTTATAATGATTTGTAATGATTTGATGTTTCTTTATATCATGCATGGCCCCACAAATAATTTGACTGTATTTTTCAGATGAATATGTAAATAACTGTTTCTCTTTTGTTGGGGGGTGGAGAGTGACATGCCAGTTTCTTAGGGTCCTATTCTGACCCCTATGCTTTTTAACATGTACATGAATGCACTATGGGAGCTCAGCTGAGGGTATAGAGTGGGGTTCTACCTTTACCTCTCTTTTCCACCTCTGATGAAGCTCTGAGCTGTTGCCTGGGAGCAATGATGGACTGGCTAACAGCTGACAAGCTGAAATTAAATCTGGAAAAGTCAAGACCTGCTTGACTTTCTGGCTCCTAGTAGAACGTCAGCCTGTTCTAGGTAGGGTTGCATTTTTCTTGAAGGAATGGGATCATAACTTTGGGGTGCTCTTGGGACCAGCTTTGCTTCTGAATGGGCCAGGGACAACTGTAGCCAGGAGTGTCTTTGCCCAGTTTTAGCAGGTATGGCAGCTGCTACCATTTCTGGCTGGGTCAGACCTTGTGACACCAGTGCATTGGTAACATCGAGGTTGGATTACTGTAACATACTGTATGTGGGGCTGCCCTTGAAGATTGTTCAAAAACTTAAATTGGTATATAATACAACTATTAGCATTATTATTGTACATAATACAACTCCTGACAGGTAGGAGTTGTGACTGTGTCATATCCCTGTTATATTATCCACATTGGTTGCATGTGTTCTGCAAGGATTTTAAAACATTGCTTTTTCAGCAAGTCTTTTAACTTATATGCCATACAGTCTTATACGTGTTTACTCAGAAGTAAACTCTAGTTCGTTAAATGGGACTTATTTCCAGAAAAGTGTGCAGTCCTACATACTTACCTAGGAGTAAGCCCCAGTAAATACAGTGAATTTTTTTTCCTGAGTAAATAAGTATAGTATTACACTGCATGTCTCAATTTAATAGGATCGGTTTTACTTCCTTGTTTCCGGCTGCTTATCTGGTGTGTTTGTGTGTGTGATTGAAACTTTTCTATACAGAGTTTACTTGTTTGAATTGCTTGCTTGAATTGCTTGCTTTCTGCTTGTACTGATGTAAGCCGCTTTTGGTTTTACATTGGGAAAGGCAGGGATTCCCGCCCCACCCCCATAGGTAACTAACTCTATGGGGGCGTTCCTGTTGGAAAACGCTTCCTTGCGGGTCGCTTGGACTCGATTTTTTTTTTTTTTTGCCCTCCCTCACAATCCCGTTATCTTGAAGTTTTTGATCTCTCAAGCACACTTCGGGGGCGGGGGAAAGAAAGTTTTAAGTAAGACAATTTGGGAATTAGGTGCATAATTGCGCCGAAAAGAAATCACGAAGCAAGCTGTAATACTGAAAGATTAGGTGAAGAAAGACTGAAAAGTGGCTTTTGGAAACGTTGGAATCTGCCAACGTTTCATGGTAAATGGAGTTTCTCTCGCTTGACTAACGTTTTAAGGTCGCCTTAAGACAACTCAGCAAGATTGTTAAGAAGAATCTCGACCGCTCTCTTTCGATATCTGCTCCACAGTGATCGAACTGCCAACGATGACCTTAAATCGAATTAAGCGTATTAAAACCCACGGACCCAATCCGTGGCTTGATTTTTTTTTTTCTGCTGAGACTTTATTATCCCACCCCCCCGACTAGACCTTTAGTAGCTGGCGTGGGGCTTCCCACCCCTTTTAGTTTCTATGTGCCTTCCTCTAGAGGTCTTAACCGGTTTTTCGAGCCCAGCCTTCGAATAGCAGCAGGCCTGGGGTGAGTCACTGTTTGGAAATGGAGTGGGCGTGTGTGTGAATGTAAGAGAATGAATGATGTCAGGCGAGGCTGTGGCAGACAGGGAGGGGACAGGCAGAGAGTATGAAACTGGCTGTAAACACAGCGGCTGGTCTAGAAGCGGCAGCACCAGCAACCCAGCGCAGGCTAGTCGAGCCTCACCGGCTCACAAGAGCCGCCCTCGCACCGAGGAAAGCCTCTTCAGCTGTTGCACTGCCGAGGTAACGTGGCCTCTCTAGTAGCAGCCACTTAACGAGGTGCGAGGCTGGGAGCGCCTGCAAGAGGGGAAGGGAGAGGTGTGGTGGGCAAACTTTCGTCTAGCTGTTTCTTCTTGCGGCTGCTAGCCTAGTGCTGCCACCACACAGAATGTCTCTGTTTCTGACCAGAAGGCGCTGCAAATGTTACTGAGGCTGGACACTGCAAGGGAGGCTTCTCTGGTGCCTGCTGGAAGACAGAACGAGCTCTGAGACTATTCCTCCTCTCCAGGCAGGGAAGTAAGTTCAAGCAGGCACTGATTTGGCAGTCCAGGTTTAAATTCTGCATAGGAAGGCTCAAATGTGGTTAAGCGTTGCTTTTTGCGGTTTTTTTGAGGTGAAGAAAATCTGCTGTGCATTGAGTAGCGTTCCTGGGAGAAGATTTCTGTGCTGCTAAGTGCTTGCATTGAATTGCTGTGATAGTCCTTAGTTCATATTGATTGCTGAATATATCCTTTAAAAACAAATCTTCTCAGTTTTATATCTGTCTACCGGATTTCGGTTCTAAAATGGTTTTCCAACTGTTTATTGACTGATATGAGGCAGGAGAACATTTCAGGGGATGGACTTGTATGAAAGTTGACAGCATAGGTTGGTTTGTAACAGCTATAGCACTGAAGAAGTGTCTTTCACTGCAATTTTGTTCATTTCCCAGAAAGTGATAGTGTCTCCCTAGTTTGATGACGCTGAATTATATTACAATAACTTCTCCAGAGGGTGGAGCATGTGATCTCCAAGCAATACTTACTGGTTTTCACCAGGGGTTCATTAAAACTGTTGAATTACAAAATCATTTTATAATCCATATTTTTCATATCTGTTTGTAGAATGCAGAATACTGTACAGCAATATCTTTAAAAATTGTATTTTTAAAATGGTAAAAAAAGGTTAGTTTGACAGACAGCATATTTATATTGATCAATTTACAGTCAATCCTTGCTTCTCTGTGACCTTGCTTATCTGCGAGGGGTAGAATTGCTACTTTCATTGTTACCTGTGCCCCTGTCCTTGTTATCCACTATGCAGAGACCTTTCAAAGGCTGCAGGGACCTTTAGAATGCCACCTCTGACCAATGCGAACCCCTTTAAAACGGCCTGCAGAAGCACCCGCTGACCATGTTTAAGGGGTCCGTTCTGGTTGCAGGTTCCATTCTGAAGGTCCTAGCAGCCTCTGAAAGTTCCCTGCAGCATTCTGGATCTTTTGGCACTTCCTGCTGCACTTTGCTGGCTAGGCTTCCTGAGGGGTCTCTGCTGGATTCTTCTGATGGCAGATAAGGTACCCCTTGCACCTAACCCCATTGATCCCATAGGTTCAGTGATCTGCAAATTTGCTATCCATGAGGGTTTCCAGGAACCCAACCCTAGTGGATAATGAGAATTGACTGTATAAAAATCAGTACTAGTTAGACCATAGCATGAATTAATGTATTGTTTCAAGACAAAAGCATTTAGACTTTCAGTCTGTTTCTATGTTCTAAAATTCTATGTGGGAAACTAACCTGTGGGACTCTTCAGCACTTCGTGATTACGTAGTTGGCATTGGAACTAGAATGTTCATGGATATTTCTTTTAAAGACATCAATGGTTTCTAAAACCATTAGACAAATAAATGACTTTAGCCTTCCTAATTGTCAACTGTGCAATGGGCACAGAACACTAACATTTGACAATGATTTGATATTCTTGATTGTTTCACATGATGAATATATAGAGATTGAAGTAGGTTTGTAAGACAGATGCTCTGAGCTTTAACCTGTCTGCTTGGAAGCTAAGACCTGTCTTAGGGTACCTGTCTTCCTAGTAAGTGTGTAGCAATCAGATCTGTTTTGCTTGTGAGTAGTTGCTATCTGTGAATGGAACCCAGAATCTTGAGTAATCCTTTAAACAGCACTGTCATCTGAAAAGTATGATTGGACACTTGTAGCCAGCATGATGAGACCAGTTCTGAAACTGCTGCAGAATGAGGATGATTTGACATAAAGTGATGAGAAAATGAATAATTAGCAATTGAGCTTTGTACTGCTTTGATATGTTTATCTTGAAGTGTTGTTTTTCTGTGCTCCAGATAGATTTTTTTTTCATTCTTTCAAGCACTGAGAGAGTACACACTTGACTTTACCCTTGGCTGACATGTTCTTATATCTGTCTCTTTCAGAGAATAACAGTCCTTGCAGGACTAGGTTCAATTAAATTAATTTTGAATATTTGTTAAAAAATTTCATTTGTGTTTTGATTATTCTTTGCTTTGGGCTTACGGTGTGGAGAACGGACCTTACAGCTTACAATGCCTTGGGGACCTTGTACTGATTGGGGTTTTTTTGGGGGGAGGGGTAACCGTTCAGTGGAACTTTTGCGTAGACGGGTATCAGCTTGCATGGTTAGCTTTTTAGTTGCACTGTACTGAAATCTCTCATTTGCTTCAATTACATGTGTATTCCAAATTGTTGGATGACATGGAATTCTCAGGCTTAGTGCTTGGGATCCAAAAAGAAACTTGAACAAAAGGAAATTAGCTGCCTGTGCTCTTGTGCAAAGGTCCATACAGTGTTACAGTAGGTTGGCTCTATATCTATTCTCATGGTTGTACAGGTAAAGCAACATCTTTAGATATAGCTTTATATGCAAAAAGAGCAAAAGGCATTCATTAGATCTAACCCAATTTTTCTGAATTTTTACTATCCTTTCACTTAAAACATTGTAATCAAAAATTTGAAACTGACAATACTAAAAGTTGTAATGTTAACTTACCAGTTGCAGAAGAACAGTACAGTATATTAATTATTAAAGTCAAATAAGAATGCCTTGATCTTTGACTAGCACTTGATCAAGTGTTTGACTTGTACTTACTATTTACTACATTTATGTACTGCCATTCAAGATGGCTTGCAATTTAATGCTAAAAGGCAACTTAATATAAGAGCAAACATGTCTCAGAGAAGTGGATGTTTCTTTAGGAGCTGAGGGCGTAGGGATCCTGGTCTGTATTTCTTTTTTTTAATTTTTAGTGACTGTCCTGTTGATTAAAAAAAAACACATTTAAATATTTCTTGAAATGAAGTATTCCTGATAGTTTTGGTACTTCATGTAGATGAAGTACAATTAGTTTCTTCAACTTCCTTTTTTGCTGTGCTTGCTTTCTATAGGCATAAATACTTGAGAATTTTCATTTACTTTTCTATAACAATTAAAGTAGAGGTGGCCAACCCACTACATGCATGGCTCTAGCGGCATGTAGACACTTTCTAAATGGCATGTACAAAGTCACTGTCGAGTGGCAGCCGAATAATGCCCAAGAATGCCTTGTGATAACTGAGTAGCACCCCAGACTGCTTTTCAGGAACCCATAACCCATGCAAAGTGCCAAAGCTACTAGCCTGATAATGGCAGGCACACAGTCCTCAAAATGGCATAGCAGTGCTGTGTGATTTGCTGAGCTGGCGGCATCTTAAAGTTAATAAGAGCATCCCCTGCACAGAGACCACTCCCAACAAACAGCTAAGGCAGCAGGGCTGTGAACAACTACTGCATGGAGAAGGCAGGTAACTCAAGTCTCAAATTGGCAGTGCCCGATAACTGGTGACCTCAAGGTAAGCTGCGTACAAACCCCCAGGAGATTCATGATAAGCTCCTGTCATTTGTGTACAGAAATACTAAAAATACTGTAATTCAGAACCACATATTTTTATATCATTTCCCCTACCATCATGACTATGAAAAAGGGTTGCATTTAGGTGGAGTGGCACATTCAAGATTCTGTACATAAAAAGTGGCACATGATGTGCTGCAGGTTGGCTATCCCTGCATTATTAAAGTATTTCCCTAGTAAAGAGTGTACAGTGGCTGCCTGGTTTTGTGGCTTCTTACTCTGCAAGTAGTCACTTCTTGAGGACTGGAAATCTAGATGTGGGTTTTTTTAAATGGTATACACTTTGTTATGTAAAAAGAAATTTGTATGGATCTTTCTCCCTCCCACTTGTTAGTATGTTTCTGGATGTTGATTCCTTCTCCAATACTCTGGCCAAAAAGGGAGCTATCTCCATCCGATTTCATATTTAAAAATGCACACCTCTTTGTAAATGACCGTGGGCTTGTGTATATGAAATTGTAACATGAGAAGCCTCTCTTAATGGTTGCAGACAGTCACTGAGAGCAATCATAGTTACAAAAATGGAGTACTCTGGGGTAAGTGGTTTGAAGACCAAAGCCAAGTAGACACTTTAATGCTCTAAGGCTGCCAACCCCAGCTGCTCAATAAGAATTTTAAGCTTATTAAAATTCCCGTGCCAAACTGATAGGCATTTTTATTTTGTACTTACAAATACTCATCCAGGTTGTTGGGTTTTTCTGCAAGGTCGGGGACACATAAGTAGGTTGTCAAAGGCTAAAAGAGTGGGGGTCAATGGGCAATTTTCACAATGGAGAGAGGTGAAAGGTGGAGTGCCCCAGGGATCTGTCTTGGGGCCTGCGCTTTTCAACTTATTCATAAATGACCTGGAGACAGGGATAAGCAGTGAGGTGGCCAAGTTTGCAGATGACACAAAAATTTTCCAGGTGGTGAAAACCAGTAAGGATTGTGAAGAGCTCCAGAAGGATCTCTCCAAGTTGGGGGAATGGGCAGCCAAATGGCAGATGCGTTTCAACATAGACAAATGTAAAGTGATGCACATTGGGGCAAAAAACCAAAACTTCACCTATAGGCTAATGGGTTCTGAGCTGTCTGTGACAGCTCAGGAGAGAGATCTTGGGGTGCTGGTGGACAATTCAATGAAGGTGTTGACCCAGTGTGTAGCAGCAATTAAGAAGGCCAATTCCATGCTTGGGGTCATTAAAAAAGGGGTTGAGAATAAAACAGCCAATATTATAATGCCATTGTACAAAGCAATGGTAAGGCCGCACCTGGAATATTGTGTCCAGTTCTGGTCGCCGCATCTCAAAAAGGACATAGTGGAGCTGGAAAAGGTGCAGAAGAGAGCGACAAAAATGATTACGGGGCTGGGGCACCTCCCTTATGAAGAAAGACTGCAGCGTTTGGTGCTCTTCAGTCTAGAAAAAAGGCGCCTGAGGGGGGACATGATTGAGACATACAAAATTATGCATGGAAGGGATAGAGTCGATAGAGGAATGTTCTTTTCCCTCTCTCAAAACACCAGAACCAGGGAACATCCGCTAAAACTGAGGGTTGGGAGAGTTAAAACAGATAAAAGGAAGTACTTTTTTACTCAGCGGGTAGTTAATCTGTGGAACTCTTTGCCACAGGAGGTGGTGATGGCATCTGGTCTTGATGCCTTTAAGAGGGGATTGGACGGATTTCTGGAGGAAAGGTCCATCGTGGGCTATAGGCAATGATGGATTGTGCAACCTCCTTACAAAGGTGGTGGGCTACTGGTACCAGGTGCAAGGGAGTGGCAGCAGGATGCAAGCATCTTGTTGTCTCATGCCTCCCTGGGGCACCTGGTGGGCCGCTGTGAGATACAGGAAGCTGGATTAGACGGGCCTTTGGCCTGATCCAGCATGGCTCTTCTTATGTTCTTATGTTAATTGATTATAAATATATGCTAGTAATGTTCAAAGGAAAAAATTGATCCCTTCACCCAATATTCACTGCCTCCTTATAAATGTTACCTGAATGACGCTGCATGTAGCAACTGTGTAGAGTTTCCCATGCAATTCAGATAATGTATGATTTGGGCCTAAATTTCATTGTATGTAGTCTTCAAAATCTGGCCATATTTATCCTGAAATAGAACCAGCCTCATAATTTAGCTATGCCGCTTGCTTTTATAGACTTTCTAAAAGCGCTTTCCTTTTGGTAGTACACTGGGTCCTCAAATTTCGGATGGCCAAGTTATAGACAGCAGAGTTGGTGTTTTTCTCAAGTGGAATCTGTCTGTTATGTTGCTTTTTGCACAGGTGCAAAAGGCAGTGAAACAGCATCACTGCATTTCTTGGGGGCTTAGGGTAAACTCCAGGACAGCTTTATTCGCAAAACTGGTCATGTGGGTTGAAGCCATTCTAGTTCTGCTGGAGTGAAATCAATTGTTTCATGGGCTTTCTATGACTGCACCTGGGTCATAAACATTGTTGCCAGCATAATGCTTCTGGAGTGGCAGCAGTGCAAGGGAACACCAGAGAATTGGGAAAAAGCTGTACAGTCATTTTTCTATGGTTTAGGAGGCTTAGTCAAGAGGGTTAAAGCTTCCGTTTGCCTGAAGATAAGATCTGAAGGTCGCCAGTTTGAGATCACCGGAAGCTTCTGTGAGCAGCAGACCTTGAGAATTGCAACTGATAAGGGCTGAGCTGTCTCCAGCTGCCTGTGAGAGAGGAGTTGTGCTGGGCCAGCTGTTTCTTTGGTGGGAGCAGAGAAACCAACTATCAGCCAGCAGGAAGGCAATCGTGTGGCCAGAAAGGACTAGACCACGAAAGTTCCATCTGTATGTTGTTGTCGTTCTTGAAAGACAGAACTTATTTGTAATTTGTAAAAACCCCTTGGGGGTTTAGAGAAATAAAGCCTGCCTATGTAAACCGCCTTGAATTAAAGTCAGAGGAGCAATCTAATGACCAAAGAAAGGCGGTATATAATAATAATAATAATAATAATAATAATAATAATAATAATTATTATTATTATTATTATTATTATTATTATTATTATTATTATTTATTTCTAGGGCAGTGATGGCAAACCTTTTGAGCTCAGTGTGTCAAAACTTAGGGAAATGATTAACTTGACTCTGCTGGTATGTCAACCCCTCTCCGAAACAGAAGAGAAATGATTTTTTATATTCATTTATTTAAACAAAAAATACAGTCTAATCATATATGATGCTATATATTATATAAAGAAGCATCAAATAATTACAAAAATGAAAAATGAGTAAAATAAGCTCAGTTTTTGTCAGGAATTGGTGAATGCTGGTGTGTCACACCAAATGTTGTGGTGTGCCAGCTTTGACATGCGTCATAGGTTCGCCATCACTGTTCTAGGGACTGCTTTTAGCCTCCTCTGCACCAATAGGTAAATCAGAGGCTATGTTCTACCTGATTGGTGTAAGGAGAAGCCCACTGATCGAAATTACATCCAGTGTTGTCTGGTAATACACTTCCAGGTTTTTTTTGGGGTGTGTGTGTGTGCTTTCCTTTGGCTCACCATAGATCTCAGGTAAGAGCAGCCATGGCAGAAGCACTAGAAAGCAGTAACATCAATCTTGCCATCACTAACACTATCACACTTCTTGGATTCTGTTGTATCAGAGATACAACAGATAAGTTAATTATTTTGCATTGTGTAAGCTGTCTAGGGGTCATTTATTCAAAAGGTAGGGTCCAGTTACTTTAAAACAAGTGTCATAGTGTATATTCTTTCAGTGGTAATTATATTATATCCCATTCTTAAGAATTGTAACCTGCTTTGGTATAGCTTACCTGTAGCTGGGTTAATAACAAACTGAGTGAGGGACCAATCCCATCCAACTTCCTGGCACAGATGCAGCCATGCCAAAACAGTGTATGCTGTATTCTGCAGCAAAGGGACAGTCATGGAGAGTTCCCTTACAAAGGAACTGAGATTGGAATAGTCGTGGGGTGAAAAATTCTTCCTATGGGCTTCTGGACCACAATTGTCAAGTTTAGCTCTTCCTAACGTTTCACCCTCTACAATGTAGGGCAGTATTTGTTTCCTTACATTGGGGCTGCATCAGTGCTGGAAAGTTGGTTAGGATTGGGCCCTTAGACTGCCGCTTACCTGGAAAAGGCCTATTGAGTTCAAGAGGCCTTACCTCTGAGTAGATATGCAATTGTGCGGTTAATAGTATGGTCTTGAAATCAAACTTTCTTTGGCTCAAATCAAATTATTTTGGCTTGTATACTTCATTGAATGCTCCTTTTATTTCTGTTTTCTGACGGAGCTACTTAAGTCCCAAGCCAATGTTCTAAAGGCAACTCATTTAATGGATTTTATTTAGACCATTTATTTGTGGATGAGGCTACTTTATCAAATTTGAATATAGGTGGTATTTCATAATATTTGTCTACACTACAGAAATGTGATTTCTATGACACTTCATTTTAATACGAATGCAGTACTGCTGTATGTGAAGCAGATGCTGGGAGGATGACTCTTGATAGAGACATTGCTGTTTATGCAGATCTTGGCCTGTTAGGAGGCTTATTTGTACCATGGACACTACTGTCCCAGATTATTCCAACGGGCATTAAGAATCACAGACACTACTGTCCCAGCAGATGCTGTGAGTTTTATTCAAGAACTAAAACAGGCATTGATGCGAACGTTTCTTGAAGACAGATGAACTACTGTTTCCTCAGATCTGCATCTGCTCAGAGAACTGCTCAACTATAGTGACCATTGCTGCTCAACTGTCAATTGATATTGTAATCCTACATACACTTTCTTGTAAGTAGGCCCCTATTAACTCAATGGAATTTGTTTCCAAGCAGATATGAATAGGTTTGGGTTGCATTGCTGCAATCCAAAGAGAACTTGTTTAAAACTTAAAAATACTGAAATCTTGGGTTGACTTCTGAGTAAATATGTTAAAGATTAGGCTCTTAAAATACAAGCTTTATTGTCTTACAGGTGTGTGTGTGTGTAGGGGGGTGTTTAGTACTGTAATCAATTATCTCTTTCTAATGTGGAGGAAACAGATCCTTTTATGGATTGGTTGGTTTAAGGAGTAGGAATAAATGGACAATTTTCAAAGTGGAAGTAAGAAGTGAGGTTCTCTGAGGGATCTGTCTTGGCAGCAGTGCTTTTTAACTTGTAAAAAGGGATAAATAGCAAGGTGGCCGGGTTTTATTTATTTGAAGAATTTATATACAACACCACACTGTTCAGGATGGTGAAAACCAACGCAACTTGTGCTCCAGAAGGACTCTCCAAACTGAGTGAATGGACAACCAAAAGCCAAATGCAGTTCAGTGTTAGTCAGGGTATGGCAATGCATGTTGGGTAAAAAAAAATCCTAGTTTCACATATGCACTGATCAATATAGTGGTCCTCAAACAATCCTGGAGCTTGACCACTGGTAAGTGTTTGCGGGGACAGGGACTGGGAGGGGATGTGTTGCATCGATCATGATGCTGTGGGGACCCAGAAACATGTAAAGGTATCTGGGGGGGGATCGTGAAGCCTCTCGGAAGGTCCTGGAGGTTCGCAATGCCCTCCACAAGCCTCCCCTCTGCAGAAGTGGGCTCCAGTGTGCAACAAAACTCACTACTGGTTTTCAGTCAACAGAAAACTGAAAGTGAGTTTTGATTGCAAATTGGAGCTCACTTCTGGAGAGGGGAGGCTCACTGAGGATGCTGCCAGCCTCCAGAACGGATCAAGGTTTCACGATCCCCGCCCCAAATACCTTTACATGTCTTTGGGTCCCTGAAGTGCCTTGCTCAATATGGAGCCATTGGGGCATCCATTCTCGGCCACTCCCAAGAGGAAATGGCCCTTTTTTGCTGTCTGTGGTGGGTCAACCTACCATTTAAAGAGCAATACACAGATGGGTAGAGCTGTTTGAAAATGGTGTTACTTATTTTACTCAGAAGTAAGCCCAGAAGTCTTGTATTAAGTAAGGCTTAAGCTGTAAATCTGACTTACTCACGGGAAACAAACACCTCTAGTGATGGGGTCTGTTGGTGACTATCCAGAAAAGATGTCTTGAGGATGGGCCAGGATAGCGTAGTGATTCTGGAAGGTGTTGAGCTAGAATGGTGTAGTGGTTTGGAAGTTGAAGGCAGAGCTAGAAGATCCAGCTTCAAACCCCTGCCCAGCCATGAACTTTCTGGGTGACTTTGGGCCAATCGCTGTCTCTCAGCCTCGCCTACCTCACAGGGTGGTTGTGAGGGCAAAACGAGGGGAGGATCTATGTACCCCACCCTGAGTTCCTTAGAGGAAGGGTGGTATATAAATGTAAGTAAACATTGATTCAGTGCATGGCAGTGGTAAAGGAGATGAACTTCTTGCTAGGGGTCATTGGGAAAGGATTGAGAATACAACTGCGAATATTCTATTGCATATATACAAGTCAGTGGTACATCTATACTTGGAATATTGTTTACCAGTGGTTCTCAAACTTTGTAGAAGCCCTGGAGGCTACTGCTTGATCTATAAATGCCAAGGGGTATGGCTATAATGGGGTTAGGGCAGCAGTGCTCCCTCCCACCAAGTAGCAGCTTGTTTAACCCTTGACGCACATAGTCTAATCTGCTCTGTCAGTTTTGCGAACCAGCAAAAATTGGTTCACAATGTACTGGTGGGTCCCAGACCCATCGTTTGGGAACCCCTGCTGTTTACAGTTCTGACAATTGCCCCCTAGAAGGATATTGTAGAGCTGGAAAAGGTGGTAAAAGTAGTAACCTGTCCTCTTAAGCTGCCTGGGCACCATCTGCTCAACTCCTGGATTGGGGTGGGTGTGGGTGGGTGTTCTCAGACAGTACTCACTGTTAGCCCCACTGCAGAGGCTGAGACCACTAGACCCACTGCTGATGTTGGCGGGGGAGGGGAGCAATTGCATCAAGCTCTCTTCTGTGACAATTCTAACTGCCATCAAGGCAGGTCCCTATGGGGGGAAAAATGTGTGGCACAAGCAGCCCTGACCTGGTCATTACCTGCTCCTCTTCTGGATCATTCAGGAAAAGAGTAAGTGATTTTGAGAAGGCTTCCTCTTTGCCCTGCTGACATCACTGAACACTGTCAAGCTTTATTGGTATGGCTCCACCATAGACATCGGGCATAGTATGAGGGAGTTTGGTGCTTTGTTCTTAGGAAGGAAGGTGTGTATGTGAATGTCAGCCCTTGCTGAAGTGGCAAACAAGTTGATTCAGACGTGTTTGTAAGCTGCCTTGAAGATAAAAGTGGTGGTTAATAGGGACCAATAGGTCACAGTAGTTAATGGCTACATGTGTGAATATGTGGTGACATAGTTATAGCCTATTGTACAGGAATAAATGCACCAACTTGTTAGAAAGGCAAGAGGTATATGGTAGTTGATACCTTGTAATGACACTAGTTTTCAAATTCAGCTGCTTCTGATATTCTGGTGAATCTTTTTTAGCAAATTTAATATATGCCAAATGTTCTAAGTGTACTTAGAGGCTGTGTTGGTGTACTAAGGCTGTGATCATACTATATAAACATTTATAGTCAATGCAGCTTCTGAGTAAATAAGCCTCAGGCTGTGCTTCACAAAATCACAAAGCTATTACAGCATGTACCAAGTTTTAATAGCCCTGTATTGTGGCTAGTATTTTAATATGCAGAGTGTCAACAGGAGCTAAGCAGAATAGAAAAAGTGATACTGTAGTGGCCTAGAGAATGCATACTAGAGATGATTTATCATGTTACCCATTAACATTGTTTCTTTGTTCTTTGTGGAGTGGTTAAATAGTGTGGTTTTTCCCTCTTTAAGTATGCATCTCTGGAACAAATGTGGACTCCATGCCATGTGATGGTGAATACAAGATGGAGGGGAATAAGTGAACTTGGAGTAAGAAAAGTGAACTCTCATGTAGAAAAGAGGTGGACATAGAAAAGAAATTCTTGTCCAATAGAATGGACAAGAAGTAAGAAGTATGCTAATTATGGAATATTGGCACTGGATAATTGAGATTACTTTGGTTCAGAGATGTGAACTTAATTCAACGCTAGTCATATATTTCTGAACATACATCACTAATTATAACACTAGTTTATGAATATGCTGAAATATAGTTAATATATAAACCAGTGATAAAGTTTCAGTGGCTTAGTTTCCTTAACTATGGTTTAGCATCATGTGTAAACTTATCTGTGGTTTGGAATGATGTCTGAATTGACAAAACAAGTTTTGTTCAGTTTCCAGAGGCCACTGCACCTAAAGACTGGAGTGCTGACCAGATGGAAAATAGAAACAAGAAGCTCAAAATGGTGTGTTTTTCCTCTAATTTTGGGAAGCTAAAATATGGTTGCGATTCTGAATTATAGTTGCTGCAAGCCATGCTTTGATGATATATTTAGGTTTAGGTTATCCTAACATTACTCAAAAGTAACAGGGAGTTCACTATTCTGTGATCATTGGTGAGTAATTGGATTGGTGTGTTGGTATGTTGCTAAGGTACACAATAGAATATGTTTTGGAGGAAGTTTCTAATTGTGTAAATGGAAATACTAGAGAAGCCTAGACTGGCTACTGAGGAAAATGCACAAATAAATTGGCTGAGCTAGTATTTACAGTATTTAGCCATAGAGACCAAGACCACCTTGGTAGTACACAAATAAAAAAGAAGGGCATCAGTGAGCTAATATAGAAAACGAGAAGCAAAAGTGAAGAAAAGCAGAATCTGGGGGTTGACTATAGGTTTGCGTGTAGGAAGCCCCAAGTTCAATCCCTGGTGTTTCCAGGTAGGGCTATGGAAGACACTCCTGTCTGAAATGCTGGAGGTCTGCTGTCATGAGTGTAGGTAATACTAGCTAGATGGACCAATGGTCTCACTTGGTAAAAGGCAGCTTCGTATATTGATACAAAAGCAAGCCCTAATGTACGACACCAATAGAATTCAAACTGTGGGTCGGGACCCACTTGGTGGGTCGTGTTGTGGAAAACTGGGAGCAGCCATCTTGGAAACTGCAGACTTTACTCTTGCTTTATTCCTTTGTGAGTGTTAACGGTTTGAATCTTCAAGTGAGGATTTTTTTAAATTTTGTTTTTGGTTCACCCCTTTTACATAATATGTCGTTCTAATCTTGCTTTCTGTCAGGGATGTTTCATGGTTGTACAATTGCTGCAGTCCAAGAATGTCAATTTACATTTCAGGAATGTCATTTTATTATGTTACAGTGACAGCACATCCTGCGTGATGATGTCATTTCCTGCCACAACATCACTTCCAGGTTAATAACATCACTTCCAGTGGGTCCCGACACGAGTGCCATTCTAAAAAGTGGGTCCCAGTCTAAAAAGTTTGAATACCACCGTACTACACAGAAAGCTGTCGTTGCTGTGTAGCACTTTAAAATCTCTATTTCTTTGAGCATAATATCAATGAGAGATATTTCAAGACATTCCCATGATTGCAGAAATGCCATTATTTAGTAACCGAGCACAAACTTTGTAGAACATCCTAGGTTCAGTCACTGGTATTTCTGCTTAAAATGATTCAAATTCATTCATTCATTCAAATAGTATTTATATACCGCTTTTCAACACAAAGTTCACAAAGCGGTTTACAGGCAAATAGTAATAATAAAGTTAAATGGCTCCCTGTCCCAAAGGGCTCACAATATAAAAATATGCAAAACACCACCAGCTACAGCCACTAGAAAAGACACTGCGCTGGAGTGAAGAGGGACAATTACTCTCCCCCTGCTAAATATAAGAGGAACACCACGTGAAAAGTGCCTCTTGGCCTTAAAATGATGCTAGGAAATAGGGATAGGACATTTTACTTGCCTGAGAGGCCTTGGAAAACTCCTGCCAATCAAAATAGACACAGATGGGCTACATGGCTAGGTATAAGGCAGGTTTGTGTGGTCCAGTATTGTGAGTTGATTGAGGAAGACTAACAGAATAAAAGTCTTCACAAATCACAGAAAAGTACAGTAATTGAAAACCTGTTGGTCTGCCTCAGCACAAACAATCGCAAGACTTGTAGCACTTTAGACTTATTTCAGCATAAAATTTCATGGATTGCAGTTTGCTTCATCAGAGTGGATTTGACTCTGGATTCTAGTCCACAAAAGCTTATGTGGAAGTGACTTAAGAACCTTCGTTGAAAATCCAGGATTTCTTTCTGGTGATTAGATGAAATTTGTCTACAACTGCATTTAACTTGAAATATTCATTCCATTAAAAATATATATCTATCAGGAGACAGATGGAATTTGTAAACCAAATAGTTTATGAAAGATGTAATAGTGGTGGTATCTCGCTGGTGTTTTTCTGTGGCTGTAATGCTGGCTTTCAATTTTTTTAAAAAATACATTGTATCTAAAAAGAAAAACTCATTTTTGAGATCCCAGGCTGTGTTCAAAAAACAAATGGTTAGTAAAATCTTGAGGCAAGTGAATATTGATTTGGGCTTTAAGCCAACGATAAAGGTTCAGCAGTTCTTGCGCTCTGTGAAAGACCCTAGAAAATTATGGGATACACAGGGTCTCTATAGGGTTTCAAGTAAGTGCAGCAAAGTTTACATCGACACCACCAAGAGGTAGTGCAGATGTAATAGTAGAATTAAGGAACATTAAAGATACTGTAGACTTAGGGTTACCAGATACAAACTGGGACAGAGTGCCTATACCCTTAATCAGTATATAGAAAAGGGAATTGGGGCAGGTGCAACTCATCATGGAAGGGTTTCAAAGGCTGCACCTGCCAAAATTCCCTCTTCTATACAATGGTCAAAGATATAGATATTTTGTCCCAGTTTGTATCTGGTAACTATGTAGACTGGGCTGACAAATCAGCTGTATGTGAACATATTTGGAGCATGGCACATCTGATCAGCCTTGACCAGACATTGGTCTTGGTGAGGGAACATCAATACCAGGCACAAATCTTTAGAGAGGCCATTGAAATACATAAACACCGGAACAACATGAACAGAAAAGCTAAG
Source organism: Lerista edwardsae (assembly GCA_029204185.1). Classification (NCBI taxonomy): domain Eukaryota; kingdom Metazoa; phylum Chordata; class Lepidosauria; order Squamata; family Scincidae; genus Lerista; species Lerista edwardsae. The sequence continues at coordinate 5,321 of JAJKFI010034295.1, read as the reverse complement.
CCATAGCCATGCCTGGACTCCTGTGCTCAGTAAAGCTAAGATCTTGGGATTTAATAAGGAACAGATTAAAGGAAAAGGCACCTTTAAGAAAGCCAGGTGATGAAGGTGGTGGTGAGGTAATTGGGGCTGGGAGTGGACCAGCAATTAGTTAATTGAAGAAGCCTGACTATAAAAAGTTCTTGGTCTTTTAATTGAGATACTTGAGAATAGTTTCCTGCTTGTAACTTAATCTTCCATGGAAAAATGCACTACAAACTCATCGTTGCTGAAGGGCATTTCTTTAACAGCTGAGTAACGGAATGTGGGCTGCCCATGGGGCTCATCAGTGTGGAATTTGGGAGTGAAAGGGAAGACCTTGTGACAGCAATTGTGTGGGAATGTGAGTCATTTAAACCACTGTCAGAAGGAAATTCAGGCAACACTTCCTCAGAAGTACTCACATATGGAGTTTCCTGAAATTCCTTATCAATACATTTTTGTTCTTAAAAATGATCTCTTATTGTGCTAAAATCTCTTGAAAGTATTCACAAGGAGCTATCATCAATTAAAGGAAAATACCTTGATGTTGGAGTAAAATGTAATTTTTGTTGTATGATGGGCTCAAAGTCCAGAGTCTAAAATGACAAAATACCACCATGAAGAAAAAGGACTGAAGATTTCCCTCATAGGAAGCTGTCTTATATAGAGTCAGACCATTGGTCCATCTTGCTCAGTATTGTGGTCACTGACCATCAACAGCTTTCCAGAATTTCAGACAGAAATGTCTCTGTCCTGCCTGAAGGTGAAAGAGATTGCACCTGGGAATGTCTGCATGCAAAGCACATGCTCTAACCCAGTTCAAACCTTTCAGTCTCCAGAGCCCTTTGCACTCCTAAAAGGGGTCTTGGGGCGCCCAGAGCACTGATTGCATGCACGGTGATGCAATGTCAACCTTAATGTCAAATATTGGCAAAGAGCCAGAGCAGGAGGGGATTGAGGAAGGAGAGCTGCAAATGGAAGGCTTGTGGGACAGCCAATTGGGCAGGCGACAGCCACTTATTGTGTGCTTGTAGAACCCCTGAAACGGTCTCAGGGTTGTATTAATTATTGTATTTCTTACACTAACATCTTACGATCATTAAATTTGAATTGAGTTTTAGCCTCACAGCTTTGAAATGTTGGTTTGACTAATGAATTTGTGCCTTTCCCATTGAGCCTCAGACCTGTGAAAGCATTCAGATCTGGGTTTCCCATCATGTTGCCATTCTGTTTTGGTCCAGAAGTATTATAGTCCAAGGGACAGCGAAATAACTGGAAGGAAAGGATCGAGTATATTTCTTACAGATAGTATAGTAATGTTGATTAGTGGGAAAAATACTGCCTACATATTATTTTTAAAAATGTACTCGGGCAGACAAATTCTAAAGCCAGCAGTTCCCGGAGGTCCAGTGGTGCCGAAATGACTACTATAGGTATTGTGGCAGCCGCTGGAGTCTCCTCGGGACATTTTCTCCTTCCCCCGAGTAAGCCCCACCCACACCCTCCACAAGCTCAAGTCTGTGCCAGCTATTTTGCCAGCACAGACTTGAGAAGCCCTTTTCAACCTGAAGTGAGGCGGAGGATCTGGCGAAGGAGGCCTTTCCACCCTCCTGGGCTTGAACCTTCCCTCTTCCTGCCCAGTTTTGCCCACCCCACACCTTCACCCTACCCTGAAAAGTCATATTGCTACCCAGCAGTGTTGCTACCCCCAGTGACAGCATAGAATTCTCTTTGAGGCACTGAGGTGTTCCCCATCGCTAGCGCTCCTTCATCTCCAGGTGCCATAAATGTGCTTTACAGCATATTTATGACACCCAGAAGTGCGCAAGTACCACCAGCACTAAGGGATTTCGGATTGGGCAGTTAGGTTTCTTATTGTTTACAATATTCACTTGTGAATGTTACGTAAAATACATCAGCAAGTCTGTGGCATTCCACACACATTCTGAGTAGGGAGGTATTTAAAAAAAAACTTGAATTCTGATGACATCATAAAACAGTTCCATCTACTCTCAGGTTACCTTAGAATCCTTTTACGTGTATGTGATGTACAGCCATTTATGGGCATGAACTGGCTATGATGTTGGGCATGAACTGCAGTTGGGCATGAACTGGCTATGATGGCAGCTAAAAGAGTCATTGGGGCATATAGTATTATACATAGAATTTGGCACAAAAGACATCTAATAACAGGTTAGTTGGGGAAAGCAAAGAGTTAAAGAACTTCTCTCTTATTAAGCCTTTCTGAACTGTCAGTCTTTACATTCACTATCCTGATTCCCAACTTCATGATGAAAATGGGTTATCAGTTAACAATCTGCAGGCCAGAAACAACCATTGAGGCTGTTGTTATACAGCTCATGGATTCCTGCTAGAATATTTTGTCTCCTTTTTCCTTGTCCCTCTCCACTCATACAAATACTTTTCAGTGCCAAAGTAATCACCCCATGACAGCATGACTTCTTGTAATTGCCTGGAGTTGCAGGGAAAACTCTGCCAGAGATGTTGTGTGCTGTGCTTTACTAGATATTATGCATTTGTAACTGTAATCTTTTAAAAAGAAAATACATTTTCTGATTCTGAAGTGAATCCCTCGCACACATGTGAACAAAGTGGAAGTGATTGCAGACTTCCAAACATACCTCCTGAAAGAGATCTGTGGCTTCAGCTCTCCAGACTATAGTGACTTCCTTCTTTTATAGCCTAATCTGAACTGAGCTTTATGACAGTGGTCCTGCCATTTGTAAACGAGTATATGGCAGTGTGTGCATAGCACAGTATCAGTGGCCATTCTGGAAACATCAGGCACCAACAGACAGCAAGTAAAAAAAAGTAGCCATTTTGACTTCTTCTCCAAACAGGAAGGGAGGTGAAGTCACTTGTGGGAATTGTAGACTTGTAAGAGTTGCTGCTATGGAAGTGCTGTACGGCATTCCTCACAAAGCCTGCAGCTCCCATAAGTGCCTTCTTCCTTCCTGTTTGGAGAATAGCTCCATTTCTGTGCTATCTCAGAAGGTGAAATGGTCCACTTTTTTGGCTTTTTTGTTGCTGCCTCAGATCCATTTGTCAGTCAAAGAATTACATACCTCCAGTAGTTTTTCCCTAGACTTACCTATGGGTCATAGCAAATTCTGTTCTTTTGGTTTAAAACTTGCCCTTGACTTATCCATGAGATCGACTTATACACAAGTGTATGCGGTAGTTAAACTGGAATTATTTACATATTATTCAGTGTCCAATTGCATCTGTCAATGTTCTGATCACTTTCTGGATTTCAGAGATTACTCTGGCAGTAGGCACAATTACTCTCTAAAGTTCCCCTCTCATTAGGCTGAACCTAGATATTTCCTTCAATTAATAGAAAGCTGAAGGAGATGAAGCAGTTGAAATGACCGCTAGAGCAGAAGTGAAAGAAATCTCAAAGTGGATGTTACTAAACACAAATCCTATCCAATTTTCCATCTCTGATGTAGCAGCCCCAATTGGGGGTGGGGCGTCATGGAGGCCACCTCAAGGTAAAGGAGCACTTGTTTGCTTACCCCAGGTCTGCATTGCAGCTGCATCACCACCAGAAAGTTGGATAGGATTGGGCCCTGAGTTAACTTGGGTCTACTTGGTGATAGTGATTGCAGCAAAGAAGCATCATTCACCATTGCTATTGCATGTTTGCAGTGCTGTCTAGTAGAGGTTGTCCCAAATAGATAATTTATTTTATCCTGTATTAATGCATACAATTCTCACTAATAAGGTGCAAATCAGAGGTGATAAATGCATCATTATTTGTTAACCTGTTGTATATTGGTCTTGTTAGAAAGTGATCCCAAGCAGCTTTGCTTATTATTCTGTATGTGAGAAGTTGGAGATAGCAGCAGTGGTGTCATTCAAATGATTTAGGAACAGGAACTCACTTTTGAGTTCAAATTCAAATGTTGAAAAACACACACACAAAAAAAAACCCCGGAAGCAGCCATGGAGCCCGTTAGGATCCGGAATGCCGGTTCTAGTCCGTTCCCCCTGAATGACATCATTGGATAGCAGGTTATTATGTTTTGCTTTCCTCAAAGTAATAATAATTGTAAATGAGCCCTATGTCTATGAAATGGCATACAAAACCAAATGTTTGGTTTGTGGTAAGGTTGCTCTCTGCTTTAATTTGATTGTATTTTCCTGTGTTCTGAAAGCTGTACTTGGAAATCAGTTGTTTGTTCTGAAATGGCCTATGGCCAAAGCAAAAGCATAATGCAATTATGCTCCAGTTCTTTTGCCAGAATGTCTTCAAGAACTTGGCAGTTTTGTGCACAAAGCTAGCAGTTAAAGAACTTTGCAAAATAATTTTGTGCAGTACAGCAGGGTCCATTACAGGTAGGTTGTGAGGAGTCGGCGGCGGTGGGGTATTCAAGGTGCACTTCACCCCAGGTCTGCTACTGCCTCCTTCCATCTTCACTGTCACAAACCTCAATGATTCGATTCCTGCTTATATGAGCAAGAAGTGGAAAATTCCCCTCCTTACCTTGCTCTCTGTGCTGTTTGTTTATAGGTAGAAATACAGGACTTTTGGCTTTATTTACAGAGACTGCATGTGCCATCCTTAAAATAACCATGCAGAAAAGTTGTTGTTGTTGTTGTTTAGTCACTAAGTCATGTCCGACTCTTTGCGACCCCCTGGACCACAGTACGCCAGGCCTCCCTGTCCTCCACTGGCTTCTGGAGTTCGCCCAATTTCATGTTCATTGCTTCAGTGACACTATCTAACCATCTCATCCTCTGCCGCCCCCTTCTCCTTTTGCCTTCCATCTTTCCCAGCATGAGCGTCTTTTCTAAAAGAGTCCTCTCTTAGGAGCTTTTTTACTTTGCTTACAATGCCCGGCAGCCACTGTATCGGTGTTATTTTTTTTTCGGGGGTGGGGCGCTGCAGATCATGCCAGCCCTAGTAAACTGTAAGTTGTGCAGCAGAGTAAGCTGTGCAAGATGTGAAATACATTACTTAACACAAAATGGAGATAAATGGGTTCAGAGGTATTTTTCTGGGTAGTAAATCATCTCCTTCAATACAAGTTGGTCAAATAGGTACTCTAAAAGAATTTTCTTTCCTCCTTTTTTAATGGGTTAAACTTAACTGTACTTAAGATGCTATAGTGTACTTGAGTTTTAATATTGGATTTTACAGGGTCCTCTTTAAAGTAATTCAATAATCAGGGGTCTCCAAACTTTTCTGTAGGAGGGCCACATGGTATATTTTACACATTTTTGTAGGCCAAAAAATATCATTTTTATATAGGGCGGGGCTGAGCGATTCACGGCAC